>VZRO01000866.1:923563-979625 GCA_013397915.1 Daphoenositta chrysoptera
GGCCGGCACCGAGGCTCCCTCAGCGCCCCTGAGGGCTCCCTCAGCGTCCCGGCCTGCCCCTATCCCCCAGTGACCGCCACCCGCAGTGCCCTCCCTTCGGAGAAAGCCCTCGCGGAACTGTCCCTTCTGTCCCCTACACTTGGCACCCCTGGATGTTTTGGCACCTCCGAAGGGTGGCCTGGTTGTGCTGGTGGGTCTGCCCCCTCCTAGAGCTGGGGGTCATGAGAGCATGAACACCCCCCCACTCGCCTTCCTTGGGACTGGCAGCCCGCTGCTGTTCTTCTCCTGCTGGGGCTGTGAACTTGGCTCTGCGGCGCTCCCTCCCTCTCGGAGGCAGCACAGTGGGCCGGGAAGGGGGACGGGGCTGTGCCAGTTCCACCTGTCCACCTGCTGGATGTGTGACCACCTGCCCCAGCCCGCCTCAGTGCCGCCAGCCCAGGCAGGGGGCAATTCCCATCCGGCGGATTCCCTGCCTGGCTCCTGGACATGCAGAACACGTGGCACAGATAACCAGCGACAGAGGAGGCAGTAGAGCAGTCACGGGCATTATGTGTGCTGTGATTTTGAAGGGCTTTCAGAGACGCAGCTGTGCAAACACTCATCATCCACGTACAAAGGCAAACTTTTGAACCTACCATTTTAATAAGGACAGTGTCCTGTACACCTCGGCATTAGTGGGAGAAATTTCACTTCAGTGATTTGCTAAGGTTTATTGAACCAGGGGATTACAGACCAGGAAGGAGTGTCCTCTCTCTTGGGTGTGTGTTTGTCCAGTTACTATAGTTTCCCTTTCTCCTGCATGAATATTTGAATATTGACACATCCGGACTCAGAACAGGCAAAGTGAGGAAATGCTGTCTCCTTCAGAGGGCACGGCATGGGCTGGGTGGTGCTGCCTGCTCTCACCACAGGCTGGATGGAGGGGTCCTTCAGCCTGGACCTGCTGTAATCCCAGACTCTGAGATAAACAGGTGGTAATTCCTGATAAAGGTCCTGCTGGAGGTAGGGATGGGGTTGCATTGTTTTGACACCATGTTTTGCTGCATTCTGATGACTTAGGAGATTTTGCTGAAGCTGCTTCCTGAGATTTGCAAACAGACAAACAAACAGGCCTGTGATTACCTGATCTGTCCTGTGCAATGCCAGGGGAGTCAAAGGGGAGAAAAGCCACTGCAATCTTGCCCCACCGGCCAGAGACAAAGCAAGGCTGCTTTGCTCTGAAAACACTTCAGGCTGCAGGTCCCCAGTGTCCAGGCAGCAGCACTGGTGTGATGAAATCCACCCCAGTTGCCTGGTAGCAAACTTTTCCAGTCATGTTCTTTGCACTTTTGAAGGAATAGGGAGCTGTGACTCTACATCTGAAGAAATGGTGATTTCCTGTGTCTCTATGGACCACAGTTTTATACTTCTGGGAGTGAAGAAGAAGAAAGCAGCAAAGTTTTCTTTGGCAATGCAGAGATAACAAAGTAGCTGCATTTATGTCTGTGTTCATAAAGAACTCTGATACAAGGAGCAGGGAAACCAGCATGGTGCTGGCAGTTGGAGCTGATTCCTGTGAGGAACAATCCCTTGCCTGGTGAAGAGGCAGGGCAGAAACTCATGTGAACCTGAGGAGAGCGGAGTTAGGAGTGTCTGGATTGGATCATTGACATCTGTGTAGTCATTTCAGTCCAAGGGTGTCCATCTGCAAAGGAATGTGCAGTGTTCCCAGCGCTTCAGAGCACGGAGCTGACTCACCCCTTTCCTGGCCCTCCTGCCAGCCCCCACCCCGGCAGATTGGGCAGCTCCTCACTGACTCCTGCAGGGCAAGGTCCCATCTGGACAGGGTTGAAAGTTACCAAGACACTTCTAGCAGGTTTAGATCCTTTGTCTACAGGCTCTGAGCAGCCAGGAGGGGGAACAGAACCATTCTGTATGGGATGGACTTGGACTTCATGCTGAACCTTCTAGGAAAGTACAGGGAGGAGTCCCGGGTTCCAATGATCCAACTGCACTTGTACTGGGAGGGACATCAAGAGTGGTCCCGGGGGAATGCAGGCACCAGCATGTGATGCATGTTGTAGCACCCTGAGCACGGTGCTAGCTCTTAGATGGACTGAAATTCATGGCCACTCAATCCTTGGGAAAATTTGGCTTAGGATTTATCTTAGAATTTATCCTGGTGGCACTTTAGAGACAGTTTGTGCCAAACCTGTGCGTAGTGTGAGTCTGACTGCTCGCTCACACAGTAGGACAGCATGTGTGCTCAGATTCTTCCCCTTCCAGGAGGGCACGGAACTTGGACTGGAGACAGCAATATTCTGTGAGGGTTACTGTGGGATTACAGCCTAAACCCGCCAGGAGACGGACCCGCCTGTGCTCCTGAGGGGCTGTGCAGCCGTCCTACTGCTCCTCTGTCCCTGGTGGTGCTGCACCGGGCAGTGCTACTGGTGACAGAGCGGCCTCGGGTCAAACAAAGCCAATGAAAGGCTGTAAGAACACACATCCATGTGCTCTCGGACCTCCCATGGCCCTCACAGGCTGCAGCACAAGTTGCCAGTGCCTCTTTGACCACTGCACGTCCCTGACAATCTGTACACAGAGTTTAGACAGTCCTCTCATGCACAGTGCCAGCCTCATGAACACCCAGTTTGTATTTTGCTTTCTAGGGACAATTTGAGGTTGATTCTTTTTACTTGGGTTTCATGAAAGATTTCAAAACCCAGAAACTATTTCTGTGGAATCATCACAAGGAATTTACATAGCAAGATAAACACTGAAACTCCACTTTTCCCCTTCATCACTCATCAATGTTCTCAGTGCTCTGGAATTTGCAGAGGATTTTACAGTATCCCTAAAGAGCACCTAGTCTCATCTTCTGAACGTCTTTCCTTTCTTTGAGACTTAAAATATCTCATTTCTTTTATTGGATGATTTTCTGCACTGCTTCAATTGGCAAAATAAAACCTCTTTTTACTCCATAATCACTGTCTTTCCTCCTCTGCCTGAGGTTCTTTCGGATTTTTTTTTCCATTGGAAGTCCCAAAGAGTTTTCACTCTATTTTCACCTAGTTTTTATACCTGCCTTTTGGGGAATACCATTTCTTCAGATCATTAATCTCAGCTGAAAGACCTGGGTTTATCCAAGATGTTGCAATCTCCTCTGTATTCTCTAGGCTAAAGGTACTCCCGTAGTGACAGTCCTTAGTGATTGGCCTGCTCTTAAGTAAACATACGAGTTGCATTTTTTGTCCTTTACAATAGCATGACCAAGTGAGAATAGGCGTGTGCATAGACAGTCCCTGAAATCAAACTGGGATGTTTCTGTCTACAGGTAGAGAAACTCCTCTAATTGTTCCATTGCCCTCGTGTGCCACAGCCCTGGCCAAATGCTCAACACCTTGGTCATGTCCCTCCCTTGGGGGGGTGAGTCAGAGAGCAGCCTCAGCGCTGTACTCAGCAGAGATCTGAGCTCTGTGGGTAGTAAACGATACCTGTTTCCTTTTCTGGCAAAAACAAGCTTTAACACTTGCCAGGACTTGCAGGTGAGCAGCCTGGTTTCCTCTTCTCTCAGACATTTCTCGGGGAAGGTCTCACTGTGCAATGCCTGTGTCTGGGAAGCACGGGCTCATGTGTGGTTCTCTGTCCCTGCGCACGCTAAAGCTGGCCCCCAGACTCGCCTGAATTCATCCTTGAGCTAGAACTCATGTATAAGGGTAAATATGTGATCATAAGTTATTGTAAGTATATGCAGAGCAGCAGGTGTGCAGAGCAGGCACAGCTGCATTTTTCTGGTTTCAGAGTGAAGGCACAAGCTCCATAACTGGACCAGAACATGGGAATGGCCAGACAACAGCACTCCAGCCCATATCTCTGGTGGCAGCCAGTTGTAGAGCCAGGAAATAATGCAAGCACAGTGACCCTTCCCCAAAATGTGTTACAGCCTGCCCTGATCCATGTCTGAATATCTCTTGAGCTGGTGCCAGCACTTTTAACTTTAATTTTATTTGTTCGATTTTCCCTCCATAAATTCAGCTCTTTGTTTTTTTAAACTTCTGGCACTTGCAGCATTCTGCAGGAAGGAGTTTTGCAGATTTACTCTGTGCTTCACAGAAAAGTCCAACACCTTGTTTCTTTTGAACCCTATGACTTGCTGTTTCATTTGAAGTCCCCAAGGTTCTGGAGGAAAAGGGCAGACTGGTAGAACCATATGCATTTAGCTCAGGTTTACACTGTCTAGAAAAACCTTTAAAAGACTTCCTTGTTTATCTGCAGGCTGCTTTTTCTTCTCTCTCCCACTTACTCCTCCATCCGTCCAGGAGAAACACCCCAGCTGAACCTTAGCTCCAAGCACTGTTTTGCAGGCAGCGCCCAAATGTCTTTGCCCAGATGTCAGGAGGATCTGCTTCCCTGGAATTAGTCAGGATTGTGTCCAGCCCGGTCTGCAGTGAGGGGCAGACTGTGTTTGACCATGGTAGCAGCTGAAGCAGCCAAAGATCACAGCTTGCAGGGCTGGAGAGGGCAGCAGCACAAGGAAAGCTTAACCCATCATCTGCTGCTCACTTCTGCAGGGCTGACATTCAGTACAAAGTTTTACAAAAAGGTTGTTGGAGAAGTCTTCCTTCAAATGACCACAGGGCAGTGAACAGCACCAAAACCAGAGCTTTTACCTGCACAGATTAATTGAAATTGTCATTTCCAGGAGCAAAGCCCAGATTTCCTCTTTGGTATTGAAATTTGTGGTTGATGGAGGCAGCATCAGTTGGAGGAAATGACGGGATTTATTTGATACTGATTACATACAGGGAATATATTCTGAAAATACGATTTAAAATAGGCTGTATTAATTATTCCTTCTCAAATACTGTGGATAGAAACAACATAAACCTATCTGTGTTTGGTCAGCAGACATGACCTGGAATTCCTAATCAGCTGGAGATAAACCAAGCTAATAATCAACCCTCTTCTTGCAGTCATTCAAACATTCATATTTTCCCACTGGTTGTAATAAGGTTACGGTTTTGGGAGTAGTTTAATTCCACTCTTCACATGATGGATTTCATATGGCTGTAGCTAAAATGTGCTTATATGTAACACACTGAAGTTGTGTGAGGTTAGCTGAACTCCTGACTTCTCCTCCGAACCTCCCTCTAGCGAGGGCTCTGAAAGGAATCAGGTCTCCTCCCCGGCTTCTCGGTTTTCACCTGTTACCTTTGTTTTTTCTTCTCTTCTGAATCAGCAATCAACAAATGACTACAGGGCCTGAGACTGTGCCTCAGAATGCCCCAAAAACACCGGAATCTTTCTCGTCCTTAAGTAAGTGGTTTTGGCATGTGTAAAGCTGTACTTAGTGTGTCATTACCCACAGCTCTCAGATCTCAGGGCTTGCCCGTGCAAGGCAGTGAGCTGCTGAGGAATAAAGGTGGTCCTGAACTTGGCTGCTCATGTGTTGTTTCCCAAAGCAATACTGGAAGCTCTGATAGAGATTCCATGGCACGAAACCCAACCCTTGGAGGCCAAGAGATTTGACCCGTATGGTAGGATTTATTTTGTTTTCAATTTTTCTATTTTAGTATTGTTCTTTCACTGGACATTCTGTTCCAGAGGCCAGATAGAAAACAAAAGTCAGACACAATCAAATTCCTGGAAACAATGAGTTTCATAGTACTGGAGAGGTAATGGTGGGAAAAGCAGGGAGTTACATGCTGTAAATAGAGGGTAGCTCTACATCAGATCAACAAGAAATGTCATTTCAGAATGGATGAAACTAATCGTGGTGTCATGATGGGACAGGTGTGGTGAGGCATCTGGGGAAGAGGTTCAGCAGTGACGTGGCAGATGGAAAGTGTGCCCTGTCAGAAGGGTCAACCACAAAGTGTGGCCACTTTCCCCACCATGTGCCACTAGGAACACATGGAGAGCAGCAGTTCCTGGTGTCACAGTCCCAGGGCAGGAGAGGGGAAGCAAGGAGAATAAGGGAGACCCAGGCCTTACTGAGAGGGAGGCAGATCCATGTGCGTGTGAGTGTCATAGTGCATGAGCCATGAGAGATGTGTATCAAGATCCTGACAAAATAAAATTCATCCCTGGTACCATCCATGGAAGAGTTTTCTAAGTGCAGATAGAAAACCATCTCTCAGATCCTCCAGGAAATGGGCTCTGTGAAGACCTAACCCTTGCCATCTACCCATCCTGTTTGCTCTCTTCATGTTCCTGATGCCTCCAAGGTCTTGGTCCTGATCCTCCAGGACCAGTTATAGCAAGAATCACATTTTTACCCAAACCTCACCAAATGTCCACCAGGAATTCAGTGATGGGTGGTGCCCATACTCATTTATGAACTTGATGCCCTAGTTATGAAATTAATTTTCTGAGACTGGCAAGAATCTGATCACCTTCAGAATCACCACTGAAATTTTTTCCTCTTTGGAATAACCTCAGGTTGTTCTTCCTGAAATCAGATGAAGGAAGGAAGGGGGCATTGGACTGATATTACAAAGAGATAGGGAGAAGATGCCTAATGACTAGATCTGAGGTCCTCCCCAGGAACCACTGTTCAGACAGTCCTGAAGACAGAGTTACCTCTGTGAAGTCAGAGTTACCACCATTTACATTGCTCAACCACTGACCAAGTGAGCCATCAGGATCAAGTACCTGTGAGTCTGGCTTTTGGGGGCAACCTTCACGCCAAGGAAAAGCCCGAGCTGTACTCAGCACTTTGTAAATTACTCAAAGATTCTCATCTCAGGGTATGGCTATGTCTCACCTTTTTGTGCCTGGACCACAACCTCTGCCCTTTTCCTAAGCCCTTATGACGTGTGAGGTAATTGGTGCTGGGAAGATAAAGTGCTCCAGTGTCCTTCCTAGAAAGGCTCTGCTATAAACTCTTGCCAGATTTCTAGATCAGACTGTTAGGGGCAATGCAAATGTTAGGAGATGAGGATTCACATCTTTTTCAGATTGCTGAACTTAGCCCCTTTCACATGTTGCTCTGAATTCCTCTGGGGATCAGTAAGACCAAACCTATTTGTGCTGTCCCTGGACATTGGAAAAATTCAAGATACACAGATTACTGTGCTGTAGGAAACCTTGTGACACACCAGAACCAGTTAACAACTGCTCAGCATCCTCAGAGATATGCTGGCCACCCTAAAATCATCTTCCAACAAGTAGTTGTCTCTGGAAACTGAGAGGAGCAGAAGGATGGGATTTGTAAGTATTGACATTCAATGTGCTTCAGTCCTCTTTAGGACACCCAAATCAGAGCCAGATATTTCTGAAGCACTCAGCCCCTGCTGTGACCCACATGGCTGGATTTTTCAGCGGGGTTAAACACTTAAATAAGTATTTAAATGTGGCCAGTTATTCATGGGAATGAAACTCTTGGAAAGCCTTGGCCAAGTGCAAGACCCATCTGCACTGCAAGCAGAGCTGTGTGTTGGCAGAGGAGGAGGGAAGGAGTTTCTTCCCTGGACTTTCCAACACACCCTTTATCGCTAGGACTGGGAGAGCACACTGGAAACCCAAGGTCATATTTCAGTGCCTAGAGGGAGTTCAAAACCCCAGTTATCTGGCTGGAGGTCAGAGGCTGGGGGTGTTTCTCTCCCAGCTGTGCGTCTCTGCTCGTGAAACTCTCCCTTAAGCCCGATGTACACAGAGGCTTTGCCGATGGGCGTTTCGGGAGCACTCCGGGAGCCCACGCCCTGTGCTGTTGACAAAGAAGGTGCAAATGAAGCTCTAAGCCTGAAAAGGGGGAGGGATGATCTCCTTCGGGAGAGCTTGGGTGAGGAACAACACATCTCCGTAAAGAACAGAAACTGGGCCCTACATGAATCAGGACCACCAGGGCAGAGTAGGGATAGGATGGAAGAGGGAGGGAAAGGACATGCTGTGCTTTCCTCTCATAGTGCACAGAGAGACTCCGATGTGGGGGAGAGGACAGGACAGGGGAGAAAAGAGTAGAGAAGATGAAGACACTCCCTGTATAAATCCCTTGGGTGAGATGAGGACTGGAGTAATTTGTTGCTGTCTCCTGTCCCAGGGCTGGGACTGCAACTCTGCCCTTGTAGGGGGTTTCCATCAAGGATTCAGTTGTCCTTCCCCTTCTTCCCTCCTTCTCTTCCTCCTCCACGGTTTTGTCCTCCAGCCTCAGCACAGCATGCCTGCACGATGAAGGTGGGGAGTGATGTGGTATATGTGAGCAGGTGGGCAGACACTGATTTTAACAGACTTTAACAGTCTCCAGAGCTCTTCAGGGAAACTCATTCCAGATCCTGTACCCAAGCCTGGCCCCCACTCATCTAACAAGATCTTAAAACTCTCCTGCTCTCATGGTCTGTGAATCACAGCAGCAACTGTTCTCTCCGAGCCTCAGCCCTTGTCCTCCTGGGCTTTTTATGGCAGACCAAACATCCTGTTACCAAACGGTGCATTTCTAACACAGTAGTTACTTTCATCCCTCTCTCGATGAGTCTCCCAGAGGGTCTCTCGTCACCCAGATAAGCAGGTTGGTGAGTATCAGCGAGAGGCACAGAGGCCTGAAGCGGATGTTTCCAGTGAAGTGAGTCACAAGGGGGCTGGATTTCGGCCAGGAGAGCCCTGCAGGGTGAAGCACACGTACGGCCCCTCTCGCTGCGCTACGGTGTCCCTGAGGAGCAGCCGCCGGGCACAGGCACCACACAAACCCTTCCACCGTGGCACCTTTCTGCCTGTGCTTTTCTTTGGTACTCTAAAGACAGATAAACCCTCCCGCTGTTCTCCCTTCACTCCCTGCACGATCGCTAGTAGTGGCACAGAGCTTGTGCTTCACTTGCCTTTAATCACCCTTGTATCAGCGTGCGGGAAAAGTTCAGGCTCATGCTGGGAAAGGCACGCTTGGGTGAGGATGACACCGCAGGGACGTGGCAGGGCATCAACAGCCCCCGGGCTGCTTGGGGACGAGGGCCGCGGAGTGGAACTTGTGACATGCCGAGAAAAGGCGTGTCGGATCCACTGCCCGGCTCCCTTGCCGAGGCACACCTGCGTGCAGCTGGCATGCAGTGACGGCACCGCGTGTTCTCTGGCGGCTTTCAGGAAAGCCGAGTGGTCACACACGTTTTCACTGATCGGGATCTCGCCACGCCCAGGCAGAGAGTCCTGCCCCGGTGCTAAAGAGGACCAGGACTGTGACTCCTCGCTCTCGATCTAAAGGCACTTAGCCAGGGCCTCGTTTTCCCCAGCTCTGAAATGGGGTTAGTAATACCTCATTGAGATTATGTGTTTCTCAGGTAGGGGATTTCATAGGCAGCCATAAAACTAAATTTATGGTACTGAAGAGAACACGGTACTTTGAGAACCTGAAAAGACTGTAATGGAATGCTTGTTTTAGCATTTATTGCTTTGGAGTGACTAAAAAAGCTGTTTTAAAAGAGTGTGTGCAAGCATCATACCTGTGTCTATAATATACACACACACATGTACAAACACAGCTTTTACTTACCAATCCTTTAAGCTCTCATCTACCAGAACATGCCTTTGCTTTCCTATTTTCCTTGAATCTTATATATTGCCTGCTTGAAAAATCATAGGTTGCTCAGAAGTCTTACTATTTTCCTTGGGGTCACTGACCTAATGCCAAGCTAAATGCCAAGGTTTTGTGACCGTATGAGCATGGCTGAAGGGGTACATTACACACTGCTCTGTAATTTGTGTACACCTCTCATGTCCAAGGAGCACTGCTCTGGAGGTGAAGATGCTTAAAAGCTGTGGATGGTGGTGTGTGAAGCAGGAAGATGGAGGGGGTACAACCAGGAGGGAGGAGTGGGAAGGGTTGGGCAGCCAAACCCATAGAGCAGAAGAGCTCTTAGGGAAATCCCTTCCAAAGTTCTCCGTCACTGCTGACTCCTGAGCCTTTCCTGCTGGACAAGCCCCTGGCCCTGAACCCGAGTCACCTCACGGGCTGCTTGCCCGTTTGCAGAAAGGTCTGTATTTCATGCGTGAATGCACAGCATCACCACTTCCTTCTTGCTCCGGGCCCTCTGCTACATTATATATTAGACACTGAGGAAGTAAAGGCAGAACACCACCCTTCTGTGCTCATGGGACTGCAGCCTCAGTGGGGTGTTGCTGCAAAAATGGTTTTGTAAATAGACTGGTGACAACCAGCTCCCAAGACTGGCAGGAGATTCTCTCTGCCTCTCTCTCTGACATAAACAGCTTGGCTTTAACGGAGAGCACAGACCACCTTGTGTTAATGAGTAATAAAAGCAATCGACCCATGGTGCATTTGTCCCTGAGCTGGGGCTGAGTGTAGTCGAGGTGATAAAACTTACATTAGCAGAGTTTTGCTGCATCGATACCATGCAGAGTAAAGCCCGACAAGGCCAAGCTCTGACAATCAAATATTAGGATACCCTAATGCTTTTGTTAGTGTCCAAACAGAGTTAGCATATGTAGTACAGCCTATAAATTCACTGGAGAGCTGCTCTGAGTCATGTCAGCCAGGTTTTGGGCTATACAAAGACATCTTGGGAGGTTATTTTGGGAGAGCTGTTTTCTGAAGCTGAGGGGACATCTGTCATGCAAATTAGGAAAGCAGACCATGATGAGAAACTGCTACAGACTTCGCTTCAAGAAGATGCTGACTTGTTTTAAACACAGATATACGTATCTTGCCATGTTCTACTAAATAAAGAATATTGTATTCTTTCTAGTAAGTACAGCAGATTCCAAGGGACTGTTTGGAGACACGGACCTAAAGAAGGACCAGGTATTGGATTGGTCTCTCCACCAGGTGAAAAATCACAAACCATCTTCATTGTGTTGCACACTCTGGAGCAGTCTTACACCAGGGAGAACTGGAGGATCCTGACCTGCTGTGCTGTCCAGGCCAGGATGCTCCAGAGCCCCAAGCTAGATGCAAATGGCTGGAGCCACTTCCTGTCCCCAGTGACTCAGGGCCAGGGAAGCACTGGCATCCTGCTCTAGGAAGGGTCACCCACCTGCCCTGCCCTGCAGGGCAGGTGAACACCGGGATGTGGAAGGAGCAGGGACACCAACACATTGCTGGGCATGCGGAAAATAAACAAGACATCGGCAGGACTGTGATAACAGCTGTAGGGAGATGGAGCAAAGCACAGGCAGCACTGGTGCCTCACATGCTGCCTCCACCCCTTAGTGGGGTTTGCCCCTCGGTCTGACATCCACGGACATTTGATGGGCTGAGCTGGAGGAACAGAGCACGATGTGCCCATCACAAAAGCTTAGAGACACCTCTTTGGGTATTACCACGGGAGATTTTCACTTTCCATCTCTGTCACGCTTGTATTGAGATACTTTCACCATGTACCAAATTAGAAAAAATTTCCCCTTTCTTTTCACTGGGCTTATCCTCTCTAAAAGTGGCTTGCATTTTGGTACAGGACAGAAGGAGAAGGCACGGAGGTTCATATGGCTATAATATATTTCCTGGCTAATCCAGGCTCTGTTGCTGTTAAACTCTGGTCCTGACAGTGCTAAGGACTTAATGCTGATTGTGGGAAGGCTGTCTCAGATTTTTCAGGCCTTTTCTGAGCTCACCAGACCACTTTTTCTGAGTTGCCACTAGTAACAACTGACTGGAGTTCTTTTTAAAAATGGGTGCAGACAGAGAGAGGTTAATGGACACAGTAAAAGACAAGTATAGGAAGATGATGTATATTGTCAGTACCTGTCTCACATAAATGCTACCTAATCTATATATATGTGGCTAATGGAAGTCATTGTCCTTTATGGGACCTGTGTGGCCACTGCCATGTTCCTGTGGGTCAGAACTGTTGAAAATACAAAGCCACCCTTGTCACAGAAAGCTATGAAGTGAAAATCATGAAGGTTTCTTTGACTTATCCAGACATTTGGATACCAGAAAACGCATCAGAAAGCATCATATCCACATAACCACACCAAGACCTACATCTAGGAAAGATGGAAGAAGAAAAGTTCCTCCCTTCTTAGCTTCCACAAATGGAATTAGGAAACAGAAAGCAGAAAGCTGAAGCAGCAGAGCCCCCTGCATACCCTGGCTTCATGACCTGGGACTTTTATTCTCCACTGAAGTCTCCCAAAGGCTGTGCTGAGGACCTATTCCACAGAGTGACCTCTGAGGAGTGGAGTGAGACCGGCATCGGGGGCAAAAATTGTGATCTCTGACAGTAAAACCGCCTCATGAGGTTATGATAGGAATTATACGGGTTATCTATTGTGAGAATGAACTTCTCACTGCTGTGGTATTTGAAGGGAAATCCCGGAGAAGCGGAAGCTGTGAGCGGTTCTGTAAAGGCGCCGCTTGGCTCCATCTGGAGGTGGCAGCTGAGATGACAGAGCCCGCCAGCCTGGGCGAGCGGCGGGGAGCGCAGCGAGCGCCGGGCTAGAGTCTGCTCCTCTGCCCTTCTGGAATATTTGCTCATTCAAGGCAGGTCTTCAGCCTGTTACTGCTTCTCTTTATACTCAGAAATAAAGATCACTGAGGATGCTGTGGTTTATGTGCATTTGTGCCTTTGGGGTGGGAGGAATTTCTAGTCCCACTCCCCTTTGGTTTTCCTGAAAGCTGCTCTGGAGCCCTGATGGCTCTCTCAGCACTGCACGAGAGGATACACTGAGAAGCTTCTTACTGAGGCCCCAGCCTTCTGCCCCTGGCAGCTTGTGTGACCCCTGCTCACCTGGGGAGTCCTGCAGGAAAACAGGAAATTTGCAATCAGAGTAAGCAAGCAGGGAAATTCCAACCAGCTGAAATCCTCCAGACTGGCACTGGTTTGAAAACTTCAAGATTTCCACATGGAAGTTGTACTCATGCCATGAACAAATTGAGGCGCAGGGCATGAGAGCTATTGAGGTTTGACTTAAATTCAGAGGATAGAGCTCCATATCTGAGCTGGGATGGGCGTGGATGCTGGCTCTGAAGGCCCATGACTGCTACCTTTTCCTCTCCCTCCCTAGTGACATTCCTGCATTGAACTAGATCATCACTGCACCAGAGACCAAGAGGATAACAACCAAGGGGCCTGGGATCTACACCAACACACTTTGTAGTTGCTCCCTGCTAAGGCATGAACCACTGAACAGCAATAAATGTGTGTGTGCATGTGAGAGCTCTCTGTGTGTCCCTCAGCAGTGCTCAAATCTTCTGCCCTGGAGAACAAGTTTTGATTCTTTTTCCTACTCCCTATTTTGACAAAACGAGCCATGATACCTGCCCGGCCCCCAGTGCAGGGCTCCAGTTACCTCGTGTCACTTCTGCACAGCCCCATTTCCCTTCAGTCAGGCATGACAGGAGCTGTAGCGGTGCGGGGCGGATTGGCTGCAGCAGCTCCCGTGGGCACTCTCACCCTCCTCCTGACCCCTGCCAGGTGACCACTGCTCCTGCAGCCATCACTGCCTGGTGGCATCTGCACAAGTGAGGAGGTCCTGCTCCTCATGGTCACTGCGAGGGGTGGTGGTCATCTGGGACACCGAGGCTCTGTCTCCACCCCGGCTTTAGGAACGAGGCTGGGCACTGTTCTCACTCCCCTGGATGTGCTGAGTACCTGCTGGCATGAAGTTTTTCCTCCAATATGTGGGCTGCTTTTTTGCTTTTTTCTCTGCTGGGTTTTTGATAACATCTACCTGGACAGACTGCTGGATGGTGAATGCTGATGATTCCCTGGAGGTAAGACTGGGGTGAGAAGAGCCTGATCACCAAAACCAATGTGTCCTAGAGGGAGTTTGGTTCCTGGTGTCATTGCTCCACTCTCATTTTCTTTCTCCCTGTTGTGCTAGATGAAAGTGGATGAAAATGAAATTAATTACTGTGGCAAGAGCAGGGGAAAAGTGGTATTTTGTGTAATTCTCTTCGCCAGACTTTATTATCCTGACTGTGCTCTCACTTAGTAAGTTCAGGAAAGATCCACAGGGTCTAGTTTTAAATGTGCATGAACTTGAATGGAGTTATCCTGTATGTCCAGCCTGCATGGGTATTTTGGAGATGCTTCTAGTTCTGTAGTTCAGACTTCTCGGTGGATACATCCAGCACGTACAGCTGTGCTCTTCCAGTCTTTTTCTGAACAGCCATTGAGCTACAGGGCTACCAGAAATTTAAGGGGAGCATGGGGACTCAGTATCTCCTGGAATAAAAAAAAATCCATGTGGACAGTAGCACTCTCATGTTAGAGAAAGGTATTGGGAAAAGTAAATTGTAAAGAAGGGAGCAGATTGCTGCTTACATGCAAGGTGTGCCCCGAAGACTCCAGGCCCCAAATCATCGCTGTTTTTCCAGCACCCAATACTGCAAATTTTTCATTTTCTTCCCAGCACAGCCATTCATTTCTATACATTCAAGAGCTGTAGGTCCACAGTGTAGTAGGAATCTGCTCTCTGGCCATTTGGATTCTTTAGGCAGTGAAGGTGAAACACCTCCCAAGACAGAAAGTTTGGCTGCATGTATCAGGAGGAAACTTTCTATCTGCTATCCAGCATATGAAACCAGACGAGCTCCCCTGCACTCAGTGATTGCAATGCAGCACTTCACTGCAGCACGTGGAGAAGTGAATTATCCAAGGAAAGAAGGATAAAACTGATTTCAAGAAAACCCAATTTTTTTTCTCTATGCCAGAAGAAATCCTGACAATGTGACTGTCAGTCCCACCCTGAACGGTGGATGTAAGTGCTGAGGTGATTACAGATCCATTGTGGTGCAGTTGCTGGTGGTCTGCTCTGTGAGCCCCTTTACAAGGCAAGTAGAGTGCACCCAGCGATGCTGGATGGGATATGACCCTTCATTTGGGAGATATTTCAGATTCCTTTCAGGAAGTAGCCAGATGAAGGTATCAGTATACTCTGAAAAGCCAAGTGAATCCGATTGAGGGGAAAACCAGGAGAGAGAAGCCCAGCTCCCGAGCAAACTGAGTCCAGTAAAGAACCAGTCCATTACCCTGAGGCTGTGTAACCTTGTCTTCTTGGTGCAAAGGCACCTGCGATGGGCTGTCCGAAGTGCTCCATTAACACCCAGTTTGGTTCTTAGCAACCACTATTCTCACATTCCGGCTCTGAGTGTGAATACTAAATAATGGAGCAAAACGCCCCCAGCCTTAATACCTGACCACTGATCTCCTTAATGACCCTAATGACTCACTGCCTCTCTAAACAGGGGAATGTCCATGGCCAGAAAGGCGTGGAGTCCACAGTGACTCCTGTTTTCAGCTGGAAAAAGGGTAAGTTAGGCAACTTTGACTTCAGGAGAAGGGAACTCCATGCTTTAGCAGCTGTAGCTGCTGGCTCTTGGCTGGTTGCTTGGCTTTGGCCCTGGCCCCCAGCAGCTGGGGAGGATGAAGCCCTCACTGTGGTCCCGCTGGAGAGCAGCATCCCAGGAAGAAGAGGCCAGGGAGTGCCAGGAGCAGCCACCCCCAGAGAGGCTGCAGGGGCCCAGACTCAGCTTTCACAGCCCCTCACCTCCCTTCAGGTTACAGAAAACACAGGTTGCAGCCACGCAGAAAGTTGGTTAAGTTGGTGACTCCTTGTGAAGCATCGAGACAGGGCTGGGTCAATTTTTGTGGTAGTTTGTAGTGGAAAAAGCCCATACTTTGCCTTTCAACGAGTGCTGTATTGTGTAGACATTCCCTCCCTGATGCAGGTGGATTATAAATACCACCACTACTGTTAAATGCTGCCTGTTTTACTCTCGAGCTGGGCTTGTAATCATCGTCTGCTGGCACCTTCTCAGAGTGCGGTAAAACACTGTGACTAACATCGCTTACGTGTTTGTCTTCTCCGCTTTCCCCAGAAGGAGAAGTGTTCTGTAATTTTCTCTCTTTTTTCTGTATGAGAATTATTTTAATATTAATTATACATTATGAATAGGATATAATTATATCTATTACAGTCGTTATGCAGTTGATGTTTTACATGCATGCTTGTGTTAGGGAAAGCAGGTCGTGGCAACGTGTTTCGTAACCGAAGTGGGAGATGAGGAGCATGGCTGTGAAGTTTGGCTGCTCAGGGAGTCCCCGGCTGGGCCCAGGGAAGCTGGAGCAGGTTTGCTATGGGGGGAGAGAGGTGATGGGGAATTAGTGCCACCAGCATGGTGCACAGGTGCAGCCAGGGGATGGGGAAATCCATGTCCCCACACGATGCCCCATGCCCTGACCCCGTCCCCTTTGCAGCAGCGACTTCCCGAGTGCCTGAAGGTCTGTGCTGCCAGCGCAAGAGAAGATGCCCAAGGGTGGCTCAGGAGCAGATAAACAACCAGAAGGATCAACTGTGCACAAAGCAGAGGGGAGCAAGGGTTGGCCCTCGGCAGCAGAAACCAGAATAGCTCAGCAGAGGCTCAGGGCAGCCACAGGTCCCCACACTGACGCCCTTTCCCATCCCTCCTGCACCAGGCAATGGGGCATTTACCACTGGCTGCACACAGGCTGTGTGGAGATGGGCTGGTCCCTGCTTTGCCCATGCTTGGCGCTGGCTCTTGCAGGAGTAGTGACAACTGAAACATCCCAAGAAATGTAAAACATTAAGCAAGATTCTGTTAGTCTGGGAAGGGGGTTATTTCACAAGCTAGACCGTAACTGTTGTGCTTAAGGCCTCTGTTTTGCTGGGAGGGTGACAAAGCCTGGAATCCTGTTAGTCTCTTTATAAATAATTTAGATGTAGATGCTGCTTGTAAGATTTAAAAAACAATAATAATGTGAGCTGACATTATAATAAACTAACTGACATTATTAGCTGAATGCAGAGTAGTATGAATAAGCCTATGGTGGTTTGGGGGGAAAGAGAAATTATATAAATACAAGCGGAACAAAATGTAATTTAATAAAAATATGCTCATTTCAAGCACAGCCTGAATGGTGGTGAGTTAAGACAGAGGAGGATCTGCAACTGCATTAAGAGGGCCATGGTAAAAACACATCAAATGTAAATATGGCAAATTGTTTTACAAGATGCTGTCTTCTTGAAAAGCATAGAATCAATGAAATCAGTTTTTTTCCATCACTGCTTCTCATTTTTCATCATATTTTTCATTACATATGCCCAGAAATTCCCAGAAATGCTAAGCACTTTTCATCTGCATGAGACAAAACATGTAGATTATTTTCGTTCAAATATAAATAGTATCTCTTCTGCCAGCCTGAAGTAGTGAGTCATTTTTACTCACCTTTGATCCACAGAGCAGTATCACAGAGGAGGTGCACAGTTTGGCCCAGACATTGTATTGTGGAGAAAATACTGCGGTTGGCTACAGACTTCAATACATCCTGCATAAGACTTTATTATGTGGCTGAGATATGTTATTATCTGCTTTGTGATTTACACAGTGCAAGAAAAATGAATTTATTGCATCATCCAAGCAAGCCTGGTCCCCTTCCCCTGCGTGAAACTCATTTGCTGGAAGAGTTTCTCCTTCCATTAACTGCAGCGGGTGTCGCTGGCAGCAGCGGGCGGGCTGCAGTCCAAAGCTGCACCGACATTAACTCTGCTCCTTGTATGAGCAATTCCAGGCATATTTTAGAGGTGCCTGTTGCCATATTTGCATTGGTAATGAAAACACCTCCCATATTAAAGTGGTTTATGGAAGGCTGGGCTGGGAATGGTATCTGCGGCTTGAGGACAGCGGAGACGATTAACCGTGATGCTCCTGCATCGCTGGCCCAGTCTGGATGTCTCAGTGATGACTGTGGCTTGGGCACGCGTGGTCCCACGGCTGGCAGCACACCGGGAGCCCCAGGGCCAGGATCAGCACCTGCTGCCTCTCATTTTCCAGCCAGTGTTTCCAGCTGAGTCATTTTGGGGCAGCTCTCCCCAGGTGTCTGCAGAGGGGCTCACATCCAGACTCCTCTGCGCTTATCTCCCGCTCTCTGAGCTGCTCCTCCACCTTCAGGAGGATGGTGTGAGGAAAGGGAGCATGGGCAGCAAAGTCTCAGGTTGTCTGGTGTATAGCCCTGCCCAGCTCAGCCTAGACAAGCCTTTGGCAATGAGTGAGCAAACCTGCTCTTAGATCTCTCCTCCAGAAATTTCCTTCAGAATTTTTATCCTTACTAGTAGGCAGGGTTTTTTTTCCTAATGTCTAGTCTGAATTTTTTTTCTCTAATATAAAAACGTTAGTAGGGACACAGAAAACATTGTCCTTTTCCTCCATCCTGCTGCTTTTTCTCTTCTTCAAGCTAAACACTCTGGTCTACCATCATTGTAACTGGACCAGGCTTTCTGTTGAAGGGCTAAGATGACCACCTGCTGTGTTGGTGGATATTTTAACTTACGGTCTTCCTTGTCTCCTCAATCCACAGGTGAGTACAAAATGCCGTGGCCTGTGGTGGGAATGTGTCACAAACGTTTTTGATGGGATCCAAACTTGTGATGAGTACGACTCCATCTACGCTGAGCATCCTGGTATGTAAGAGTCAGAGATGTTTCTACAAGTGGTGGGGACACTTGAGTGTAGACTAAAAGAGTATCTGTTCTACTCAGTGACAGATAATTAGAGGCATGTTCCTTTTCTCAGTCAGGTATTACTCCCAGGGGAAGCTGAACAGAGCTGAATGCCCAAAAAAAAATGCTCCTGTGGAATCTGACCCCATTACCTGCCCACATTTCTATTCCTTGTGTGCTAGAATGATCTGCTTTTGTCCTGCAGTGAAGCTGGTGCTGACCCGAGCCATGATGATCACAGCAGATATCCTGTCAGGATTTGGATTTCTCTTCCTGGTGCTGGGACTGGACTGTGTGAAATTCCTTCCCGATGAGCCACTCATCAAGCTGCGCATCTGCCTGGTGTCTGGAGTTTTGTTGCTCATTGCAGGTATTCCCCCACTGTCTCCCCATTCTGTAGGACCCCCTATAGCAAAGTGGGGAAGAGTTAAAAGCCTTCTTTTATTTTGGTTGGTGATTTTCTATGGGAGGAAGGATCTTTATTTGATTTATTTGTCCAACGCAGCTTCTTCTGTTCACCACCTGCCTCTAACAGCACATAGCTCAGTTTATCTGCTTTCAGTTCATGTTTGACCAGGTGACTTGGCTGTGAGTTGACTGACTTCAATTTATTGCTGTTTCACTGTGGAGCAGTTGACGTTGTTGATACAGCAAAGACACCTTGCTGTAGGTCTCTAGATCAAGTGCTGAAGGACCAGAAAGTCCTGGCATCCTGGTTTGGTTCCTGGCTCTGCCACAGATTGTGTGACCTTGGGCAACTCACTTAGCCCAAAATCTCTGCAGCTGATCTCTAATAAAAGGATAATAACATGTCTGTCCCTTCTAGGTGATAAATAACCAACTGGCTCAAGTGCTTTGCTGTTACAGCCAGTGGGAGAATTTTAAAAACAAGAATATATAGCCAACTAGGTACCAAATAATATCATTTGACTTCATGCCAATATCAAGCAGCTACCTCTTCTTCAGTCTAAGCAGATTTAATAACTCACCCCAGGCACTGGGAGCACTTTGAGAGGCTCTTTTAAACATCTTCCATTCACTTCTCAAAGTTTGCCTGAAAAGCATCGTCAAAGTTCTGAAAATCAAAACGGATCAGAAAATTAAATTCCGGAGACAACTTTGCAACAAGCTGAGAAGGGAGGAGCTTTTTGCCTTTTGCTGCAGAGTTCTGCCAGTGTGCTGGAGGTGTGTGTGAGTGCCAAGCCACGAGGTGCAGCCTCTGCCTGGCAGCACAGGATAGCAGCAGGAACCAGGGCGAATCCACCAAAGGCTGAGCATGGGCAGGGGCCAAACCCTGCTGTCCAAGGAAGTTTTTCCCACCCTGAAGCCTGACGCAGCAGACAGCAGCTGCAGCTCTAGAGTTGACCCCTCACGGTTCCGTGTGTGGCACCCCTGTCCTGCCCTGCAGGTCTGCCCGGCATCACGGGCTCCGTGTGGTACGCCGTGGATGTCTACGTGGAGCGCTCCTCTCTGCTCTTCCACAACGTCTTCCTGGGCATCCAGTACAAGTTTGGCTGGTCCTGCTGGCTCGGCATGGCGGGGTCACTCGGCTGCTTCTTGTCCGGGTCCCTGCTCACCTGCTGCATGTATCTCTTCAGAGGTGAGGAAGCACGGCTGAAGCACAGCTCAGGGTTAGAGCCGTCGCTCAGGGTGTGCTGCAGGGGCATGGGGTGGGGCAAGGCCTTTGGGGACATCCTTTGGGATGGTTGCTTATCTCCAGTGGTGATATTTTCAGCTGTAAAATGTCAGTAGTCCTAGTTAGGCAGCTCTAGAACGCACATCAAGGTCTTCATGTGGGAGCTGAGGTGTAAGGATGACATAAAATGTGCTGGTTTTATGTCACATCTTGGAGTGCTGCTTTCCCTGAATCATGAAACTTTGCAGCTGAGTCACCAAGCACTCATTATCAGTTCCTCTTTCTTTCCCTGTGCCTCACAGAGACCAGTTCTGGAAGATTCCATTCTGCTTACTCCTTGAGGAAAGGCTATTCCTCAGCTGCGACCGTCGTCACAAACGTGCATTTGCCATCCTCCCAAACAGCCACCTCCAAAATGTATGCGGTGGACACAAGGGTGTGAGGAGGAGGTAAGTGCTCCAGAAAGAGCTCTGCTTTTATTTGTAGTGGATTGCACAGAGACTCAAGCTCTTGTGGCTGTGATACAGATGCAGTTGAATTTCAGGCATCTACTTTATGCTACAATTATGAGAGCTTCAGAAAACCTTTCCTTCAACAAAGTAAACTTTGAGAAGATCCTGCTTTATGGCATCCTGTTGTCTTGAATGCTGAGGTCACCTGTGTAAGCATGGACTGAAACAACCAACACAAGCTCTTTCAGCATTTGTCTCAACACTGTTGGTAGAAGTGAGATAAACCAGCCATTCCTGAATCAGACCGAGTGTTCTGCATGAAGATCCCCAAACTGCAAGATGGATCTGTTCCATCTAAGGATGTCTGGCAATGTGTCGACAGAGTGTACAAAGGAGAAAATACTGGCAAAGGGAGGGACTGACTGTCTGACCAACATCTGGACCCTCTGCACTCAGCATTGGGTCTGCCCCTCTTACAGGCTGATGGGGAGCTCTTCAGGAGATAAGAACTGTGTTAAATGTCTGACTCTCTCTTTGGTCCATGAACCTCTGCACTAAGAAAATATTGTAAATCCAGGTGCATTCTTCCCTGCAAAATACAGTCCTTCTCAGTCAGTGTTAAAATGTACACTACAAATTCTCTAGACTCACTGAAATCTGGAAATTGCCAGCTTCATTCTGCTTAATAAAAATGTTGCTTGGACAAAGTAAGTGAAGATCCAAAAACTGAACTTGTGCTTTACACTATATCTACATTAGCTAGAAACTAGGATGAATGATAGTAAAATCTATAATCCCTTTCCATCAAAAGGTATTTAAACGCAGTTGAGGACTGCTGTCCCCTGCTGCAATCCAGGCTGCCATAGGCTGGATGAGGTTAGAGCATCAGCCAGGTCTTCACTAGGGTGGGGGGAGGAAAAACTCTGTATGGTTTAACATGTTCCCTGATGGGGTGATGGATGGTGATGGATGTGAACATTCTTTCATGCCTTTAATAGAAAGAGAAGCTGAGACAGAGTATTCTTAGGGTTGGCAGGAGCTGTCCAAATTCAGTCCTTTCTGACCATGGGCACCGCACCATATCATGGGAGCTGGGGGTTGAGAAAAGGCTCCTGGCACAGAGATTTGTCTGCTCAGGGGCAGTGGAGAAACAAAGGTGGAGTCTCAGCAGGGTGTGCACAGCCCTGGGTGCTGAAGCACCACCAGAGGCAGGCTTCCTCCATGGACTGCTTGGGGAGGAGCCTGGATTTTCTTTTCCCAGGCAGTATGAAGTGAAACCATATGTGGGCCAGAGGGAGATGGGGTGGCTGAGGATGGAGTGGGCTGTATCCCAAGCAGCACTTCTGATAACTCCTATGGTGGAAAACGAAGGGTTTGAATCCTCTGATGAATTATCCTGGAAGCAGCACCTTGTGCTGCAGCACAGAGCCGACCAGCAGGGCCGAAACATAACCCAGCCCTGCCATGGCTCCAGGTGGAGAAGCACTCAGGGCCTGGGACAGACAGGACAACAGCAGGTCCATATGGCTCTGCTGCAGGCCCAGGCAGCCCCACAGGGCTCTGCCCACAGCACAACCATCTCAGCAGGAGCCCTGGAGGCAGCTCTGCTGCCCGGGCCAGGGAGGCTCGTGCCTGCAGAGTTCGTGCTGCTGGGGCTGGCAGACGTTTATGTCAGCCCAGCTGAGAGCAGGTTACTGCCAACAGATGAGCTGTATTGAACAGATGTAAACACAGTAGGAGAGGTGATGGAGGCTTTTTTACAAGGTCCTGAGAGACAACGAGTACAAGAGTTATGAGCAATGTGATGAATTCACAGATAATACCAAGAATGCACAGAGAGATCTGGAGGTGACAGGAATTTTCTCCTGTTATTGCAGGAAGCTGCACTCAGAGCTTGGTGGGTTTTTTGGGTTTTTTTAAACTTTTCAACTATTATTCAGGAGAGCTGACACTGCTGATACTCTCTGCCAGGGCAGGGAAACTCTGGGAACATTTTTGGCTCTGGTTCCTGGGCTGTGTCCCTGCTCCCCTGCTCCTTCAGAGACGCACTGGGAAGGAGATGGAGGGTGAACACAGCCCAGAGGCAGAGCTGTGTTCAGTGACTGCTCCACTGCCCACATGCCCGCTCCCTCAGAGAGGGAAAGGCTCCCTCAGCCTCCCTGAGGGAGGAGAGATGCTGCAGGCAGCCTCAGCCTGGCTCACCCAGCTCAGAGATGCTCCTGGGGAGGAGGTACTGAGCAAAGTCATCATCAACTCTGAATCAAAACCTCCCCAGCCTATGCAGCCAGCACATTATCCCTCCCCACTAACACTCAGGGATGCCTGCCAGCCTCTTGTTGCTGTTTTCTATGGCTTTTTCTGAGCACAAAGGTTATTTCTTGCCGTGAAGATTTATTTCTTTCTTAGCAGAGAAGAAATGCAGGTATAATTGCATATCTTGGACCATTGATTTCTCCTGTTCAGCACTTGAGGAGAATTCTGGGCCTTTGTCCTAATGGTCTTCAGCTTGTTTTAAGGTGGTGGGAGCTGTTTTGTGGCTTGCAACACGTGGGTCACACCAAGCAGTGGCTCAGTGGGCACTGAATGTCTATGACCTCATCAGGGGTGAATACAGAGGATTAGTTTCTCTAGTCCCTCCAGCCCTGTGTTCTGCATTGGGGTACACAAATAGAGCACACACGTACCCCAAATACTACCTTAACTCCTCCTCCTCAAATACACTTCACATACAAAAAATCTATGTACAAATATTCTTTGCATTTGAAGAAGAATCAACATCTTGCATCAACACTTGTGAGCCTCTCTTCTTCAGTATCTATATAGAATAAGGTTAATTCTTTATTCATACTTCTATTCTAGCCAAACTCTATGATGGTTTTTGAGGCTCTATTTCCAGCACAAGAGGACTGGGAAAAGGTCACAGCAACTCTTAGTTTTGTGAGGTTAATGTTTTGTAACCAGTCCAGTGCTGCATTGCTTCATTATTCAGATTCTGCTGACAGTCTATCTGATGTTTTGATCAGCTGTTAATATTTAATTGTTAATCCCTGTTTGATTTAATACTGACACTGGTTTCATGACTGCAGGATTCACTCCTCATTAGCTCATTATCAGGCCACAATGCAGATCTATTCTAGTATAATTGTATATTCATTAGCAAGAAACCTCTGAGAAGGTAAACAGGACTTATTTTTCCTTTCAAAATCACAACCAGTCCCTAAGGCTAAAGATGTATCAGGTGAGCTCAGTTATAAAGGTATTTCCTTAATACCTACCTACATTCCATTCAGCAGCAGCTCACTAGGAATGACAATAGACTGATTTTCCCCTCCTGATGGCCATTGATGGCTTACCAAGGCTTTTTGCTCAATTGTAATTTCCAGCTGAGCTGAGGCCCAACATTTAATCCATCAGTTCCAGCAGCTTTTTAGGTTTCTCCATATTTTCACTAGCTTCCAAGGGGTATTTTTATATGTTTGGGCACCTCAATCTTCATTTCCCAGGGCATAGGGAGAGTCAGGGATTTAGCTGAGAGCTGGGAGTAGCACCTTTTCTCCCTCTGTGCCTGCCCCATGGTGCTTCCTTGAGCTGGGGCTCCCCGTTGTCCTCTCCACTGACAGCTCCGTGCACTCTGCCAGCGACCCTGGGGGTTGCAGGTTATGGAAAACAGTAATGTGTTTAGGTAAGATCTTTGCTAAGTTGATTCCATGCCTTACAGATAGCTATTGATTTCCCATTTTGATATAAGCAAGTGAGGGAGATAATAAAAAAATGTCATCTGCAATGGCTGTCCTTTCCTGCACGCAGCATTTCGCCCTCTCCCTGCCTGGATCAGCCTTGCTCATGAGGGCTTTTAACAACTCCAGCTGTAATTAATGCTCACTCTTACTGTGACCTTGTGAACCAGGCTATCTCCTACTGCAGCTGCATCAATGTTTCCCGAGATATGGATTTCCTGCCTTTTCACAGACATTGCCATGTGATTTTGGTGCGAATTCAGTAGATCTGCACAATTATTTCCAGTAGACAGGAGCGTTAGTGCAGAACTGTGTTTTTCTTGCAGGCTGTAACATCAGTGGGATCTAATAAACACAACTGCCTTTGAGTGTCGTGTCTCTCCAGCCCGCATCCAGGTTTTGTTCAGGAAGGTGTTTTGCCAAGTGACCTGCTTTGACTCCTGTCAGGGGAATCGCTGCTCTCCTGCAAGGACACACAAAAGGCAGCAGCACAAACAGGACCAGCCCTTGGGCATGGGGGAGTGATTTTGGAGGCTACCTAGACCTTTGCTGGTAGCTACAAACCTCAGACCCCAGTGTGCACCTGCAGCAAGGCATCTTCAGCAGCTGAAGACTTTATCCCAGCTTAGACACATCTACTTAGAGTCATTTCATAAACTTTCCAAGAGAGAAAATTAAAGTTCCACCAAGAATGCAAGGTTTTCTCAGCAGGGGCTGGACTCCCACAGTTTGCTCTTCTGCATCTGTTAAATATTGTGGGCAAGTGATTAATGACTGAAATACTCTGTCCAACTGCCACTACAGGGAACGAGAACAATTTTCTGCCTGTAGCTCCTGGGTTCCTGCTGTAAAATGCCTTTGAGCAAGGAAGGAAAGAGCCAGAATTGTGCCATCTAGTGACCCAAAGAGCAGGCATCTGTCCCCAGCCCCGTCCTCATCCCCTCTGTGCAAAAGTCTTCAGCCCATAATGCAGAATTTTGGATGACAATTAAAAAAAAAACCTAAACAAAAAAGATTAATGAGCATATCAATTATTTTCCCATCTTTCATGTCCAACCCTTCTGGCATTCCAAACGGATGCCCTGTAATGGCTCAGATGCCTCTGGTTTTGCTCTGTTTTGCCTGAGAGCCAGTTTATGACTTTATTATTCAGCTCTTGATCTGCAGAGGTGAAAGTCCAGCCGTGTGCCTCACCACGTTCCCTTTGTCTTTCGCTTCCAGATGGTCACCAAGCAATTAGCTCCTCTGCACTGCTCACGTTTCCCCCTCACAAGGCTTGCTGATGACAAGTTCTCCCACAAACACATCTGCCTTCTAGTGTTTTTTCTGTTTTTTTCTAGAGCTGTTGGCCATTTCTTCTCAAAGTCAGCAGGAAGTATAAGTCAGAGGATGAGTGGCAGCCAGAGAGTCACAGCAGGACAAGTGCTTTTCCAAGGTGAACCCTATTCCTAAGGTGATGAATGATAAAGAAATGGCTCTTCTTCCCTTGCAATTCTGGAAACATCAGCCAAACTGCATTAACTGCCCTCATTAAGAGCTGAGTGCTTATAAAAATATCAATTACCCGGCAACATCTCTGCTTGTGTAAGAATGGGAACACAGGTCTGGAGAAACCTTGTCCGTTCTGCTGGAGCACACAGGAGTGACGTGGCAAGCTGGGACAAGCAGCTTGCTTAGGGGATAATAGGTTGGTGGGGCCACCCAGAACGCTTTTGTAGAAGGAAGAAACCCATCCTCTTCTCCACTGCAATGATCAGGAAGCCAAGGACCGGGGCCCTGGGCCCCTTCTCAGGGTACTCTCCTTCCCTACGCCAAACCAGCAGCAATATTAATTTATGTCCCCCCCAGAGCAACCCTACACGAGCTCTTTTTTACAAATACCTACTGGCTTTTAGCAGTTTTTGGAAGCTCCCATGGCTCTTGTCATGTTACACAGGTGCCACAGCACACAGGTTCTCCCACGCCAGTGACTCCAGATGGAGCCTGATTTTGTGACAGCCGCTACCTTACTTTACTATGAGCCACTTGTCACAATTCTGATGGAATAATTTGATTCCTTTTGTGCATAATTAAAGCGCCTCGAACATGAAACCAAATGCACTTGAATGCACACAAGTAGCAGGGGAACAAACCCATTCCCTCGAATGTTTCTATGTGCTGAAAGCCTTGCTTGCCCTCTGTTGGGTGGCCGGGAAAGCTTTTACCACCTCGGGAATCACTGGTCCTTGAGAAAGAGGGATGCAGAGGGCTTGGAGGCATTGAAACCAGAGCAGTCCTTGCTTGTTAGCCTCTCCAGCCATCTGATTAGAAGGTGACATTCAGTGAAATTAAAGGCAGCAATTTATTTAGAGCCAAGCCATTAATAAGCAGGAGGCAGTAATGTTTTATGCAGCACATAATGCAGACAACCTGTGGAGTTCACCGCCACGAAGGGGTCACTGAAGCAAACCCAGTGTATAGGTGGGAATCAAGTGACGGCTGATTTAATGCCCACTAACAGGCTATGCGAGCTGCACTGACAAACATAATCAAATCTCATGCTTCAAGGCATAAATTGAAGGGCTTGAGTGGTGGAAGCAGTTATGTACATGAAAGATCTGATCCTGAGAGGTGCTGATTACCTGCAATTCTTACTAAGTTCAGCCAGCAAAAGGACACTCAGAAGTTGCTTGACTTCTCCCCTGGCTGAGTCTGTACTTGCTAATTTTCCTTGTTAATAAACTCAGTAATATTTTAGCCTGCTGGCACAAACATTCATTTGGCTACAAGTAACATTTATTTCCTTTCACACAAGAGTCAAACATTAAAGCTGCTTCTAAAATAAGATTTTAGGGAGATAATTTGCAGTGGTGCTGGCAAATAATTTTCTCTCAAAATATGCTGCAATTCTTTATCTAGCAAATGTACTTACATAGAATCATTATGAGAATATTGTAACCTTTAGTGGATTTATCTTCCCAGTTTTCTTCCTGAGCACAGGAACTGGTGCTAACCTCCCTCTACAGATGGGGAGGTGGTCCATGAGGCAGGCTGTGGGGTCCCATTAATCTTTTGGGATTCTAATTCCAGATAGACAGAGGTGCCCAAATTGGGCTCACGGCTCCGTGGGAGTGCAGAGCATGGGACCAGGTGAGAATTACCTTCTGCAGCAAGAGAGGTCTGACTGCACCCCCAGCCCTTGCCACTGAGGGAGCAGAGGCAGAGAGGTCAGGGGGGCTGAATTCAGCCTTCAGTGACCTCCCGATGACAAACAAAAGGAAATCTTTGCTTTCATCTGGAATCCAGCTGAGGGGGAAATTCAGCATCTTTCTTTAGTAATTTGAGAACTAGTTAGGCTGATACCTCCAAGGAATGACTTTTGTTGAGCTGATCCTGCTTGGGCACAAGGCAGTCTGGATGGCTTCTTAAAGTATTTTTCCATCCTATCTGCAGTGATCACCCCAAAGAAAATGGCATTCTTTATCCTGAGAGATTTCTGTAGCGAAGTACTAAGTACCTAAGCCCCAAATTCATGTCTGTGGGGAACTTCCATGTGGGTTCTGGGCCATTCAAAGCCTGCTGGTCTGCAATGCTAGGGCAAGAGTAGCTGGGGACAGTCACCATGAAATTAAGAACAGCTCAAGTGAGCAAACTCACTTTTTTATGCTCTGTAACCAGCTCCTGCCACTGCTACTCCTCCACAATCCCTGTCCCTTGTTTTCTCTTCCCTGGCCATAAATTTGCTGCCTTTTGCTCTAGACAAATCTGATATGCTGTGCTAAATATTTTAAATGTGGCAAACGATCCTTCATCACAGAGTGGCATGATTGCATTACAATGTATTAGAACAACATGACTTTGCCAGAGGGTGTTTCTTGGCACGGCGCCGAGTGAAGGAGGCAGCCCAAGTTTCAGAAGTAACTATCAAGTCATTTATCAACATTTGGTCCTAAAACACATTGGGTAGTACCAACTCAAACAGCCTTACAGAGATAAATCTAGAGCCTGAGCCAGAAACCCCAAATACAGACAGGCCTTTGAGGAAGCTCCTTGAAATCCAGAGACATCAAAATGTCAAGCTGAGTGCCGGTGACAGATTCAACACATACTTCTGGCATTTATTCTGTTGCATTTAGTCTTGTCTTTCAGGTTCAGATGAAATATGTGCTGTTTTTCAGTCTCTCAGCCAACCTGTGGAAAGGGCTGATTTGATCTCACACTCCTTTAGCATGATGGAAGATCTCTGATGAACCAAGCAGGATCACTGAAAGCCAACATGTGGTGTCTAGAGCTTGTTTTCCTTCATAACGTCCTCGTAAGATGGAGGCAATTCCGTTCCCTCGAGGCTGAAGCGTGGGGCAGGAGAAGAGGAAATCTCTGCAGTCGTGCAGGGCCTCAGGGATCCGGAGAATGGGCACGGAGGTGCTTCAGTAGCTGGGGAAAAAGCAAAGTCACAACTCTACAGCAGACAGGCGTGAAGGGGAAGCGTGGGAGTGAGAGGGGTGAGCCCAGCAGGAGCTGCCAAACCACTTGGAAACGAGAAAGGCAGGGATGTAATTTTTGAAGGATGGCATCACAAAATCTTTCACCACAAACTCCAGATACAAGAAGTTGGGACAGAGGAATTTGGGTGGGTTTGCGGCAGGTCCTCCCTGTGGAGCCACTGTCCATGACCACCCAGAAAGCAGGTAATATGTCCTCTGGGAAGGGCTTAGCCTAATGATGGAATTGCTTTATTTTTCTTGGAGGGATGTTGTCTGGCCCAGCCTGCTGGCCGTACTCCAGGTGAGTTCTGGATGCTACACATAGTTATTATAGCCCAGTCCTCAAAATCTGGGTGCTCCTGGGGGAATGTTGAGGATGGCTGTCACAACGAACAGCACCCACCAGGACAATCTTTGACAGACCCCAGGGTGTATCAGCCAGTTGAGCTGTCTGCTGGGGTGGCTCCAGTTACACCAGTACAGTTCTGCCTGAGTGAGAAATGAAGGACACTCGCTGGAAAGGGCTGCCTGACCCCAGCACCTGCATGTGTTGGGCTGCTGAGTGCCCTGCCACTGAGGGGAAAGTCCCACACACCTCCAGTGACAGCCTGGCCAAGCCCCAGCTAGGCACCTTTGGGACCCACGGACACACAGGGGCAGCTCCGAGGTATGGCTTGGGGAAAAGTGGATGTGGCTTCAGCCCTCCAGCCCTGGTCTGGACGTGCCCCCAAGATGCCAGAGCTGGGCACCCCACTGTCCACCAGCAGCACAGCTCCTGGTTGCATCCCAGCTCCCACTCCAGCCTGACTGCCTTTCAGGGGGTTATGGATGGGCCACAGGAAGCCCAGCAGGACCTTGCAGCAGGGACAGAGGCACAGGACTAACCACAAAAGGCATCCGAGCTGCTGAGGGCGAAGACAGCCACGGTGCGCCGGGGGAGGCAGCCCCGCCGCTCCAGCCAGCACTGCAGGCAGCAGCAGATCCCGCAGGACAGCAGCACGGCCAGGAAAAACAGCAGCAGCAACCTACGGCAGAGGCAGCAGGGGAGGAACGGCACCGTCACCATCTGCGGGCAGCACTGACAGATGGCTGCGCGTCTTCAAATTAACATATTCATTAACATCTTCTGCAAATAGCCGTTAAATGTTGCGGTCTCCCCACCAGCACACTGGACACGATCGAAGTCCCCAGAAACCAATGTCTCACTCCTGAGTGCTCAGCAGCGAGTGCTGGCTGGAAATTCAAACATTTCTCCCTGATATAATCCATCGTTTTTTCCCAGCTCAGTTGTCAGCGTACAGTGAGGAGGATATGGATAAATGATTTCCATTAGTTTGTAAAGACAGAACACAGGGACAGCCCAGGAGCAATGCTCTCTAGCTATCAGTCTCTCTTAATGCCTTTCTCTCCATATATCCATCAAAGAATATTATTTGCCAGTTTTTCCCTCTAAAGTAGAACTGAAACTTACCACACATACCAGCTGCTAAAGTTTTCATCGCTCTGTCCAACACACCTGAAAAGGGAAGAATAAAAAGGACTTCCAGTCCAGCGTGAGGGGGCTGCTGTACCCACCCCAGCACATGTCTACCAACACAAAGAGAAGCATCATCAGTAAGCAGAAGATTGAGAAGTTTTATTTCCATGAAGGGAGCCCTATTAAAAATTTCTCTGTGTGGATGGGAGCAATGCAGATGATGCAAGAAGCAGAGTGCCACTTGTTTGCCTTTCAACCCTGGCACCCGCCAGCAGCGCTTTTGCTGAAAACCCAAAGGGCTGCCAGCCTCCATTTCCTCTTTTGAAAAATATCCCCTAAACGGCCTTTTTCTGGAAGTCCTCATTCCTCTGCTGTGCTGGTGTGCCAGGCAGGAGCACAGCACCCCTGAAACAGCCTGGGGTGGGGCAGCCACGGGTGAGAGAAATGAAGCCACACTCACCTCTTGCCAAGCTCACAGTCCGACCCAGAGTCTGCTAGCTGAAAACACACATGGAAATCAGTGAGGCCAGGTATCTGATGGTTTTTTACAATTTACCAATGTAATTACTGTTCTTAGAGTGGGAAGCTGGAGAGGAAGAGCCATGCAAGTTCTGGTCCTGCAGGGTTGAAACCAGAACCTCTCCTTAGGGATGCGCCTCTGCGGGTCTCTGCTCTGAGCCAGCTCATATCAAAACCAGCAGAGAACCTCACCAAGAGCTCAATAAATTCAATAGCTTGCAGATGAAAGCTAGGCCAAGGAGAAAGCATTCCTTTTGATGTGAAAGAGGGAAAGACAAGAGCAGGGAAACACCAGCTGGAGTCTGAGACCTGCTTACTGCACTGGGCTTTGCTATTCAGAAATATCTGCTGAAAATGCCCCATAACCAAATTCTTGGTCTGTGGCTCATTTTTTTGGGAGCTGATTTTGAATGCAGCTGTAAATTGGAGCTGTTTTGACCAGAAGTGTGTTTTACCCAGCATTTTCCTGTTTTCAGATAATAGTGGTGCATCATTCCCAGAGTCAGGTTTCAGGTATTGCAAATATGTGAACCTGAAACTTGTTTTTCAGGTATATTTTCTACTCTCAGCTCATGCCAGTTTATTTTTGCAAGCCTTGTTGATCTTAGTCCCAGGTTTATATTATCTGTGCAAAAAGTAACCAGAGCGGTTCATCAGTATAATTGAATCCAATTCAATAGATTTTTTTGGCTGTCGGGTGTTAGGTGTGTTATTACAGTTGCCCAATGTTGCTACAAAAAAATTCAGGTCAGGTATAGAATTGTGATAACACTGGAAAGCAGAATGAACAAGATAGAGGAATTTAGATTTATTTCTCGAAAAAAAACTATTAGAATGTAATTTGTAAATAATTACTTTGGATTTCCCTCTGCATATATCCAAAACACTTAGAGATTTCTGACTTTGAGTCAAACTGGAAAGCTCTGTTCTGAATTAGAAATTTGTATCAGATATGCATAACTGAAAGATCGCATTTTAAATCTCCCATTAACAGGACTTCTTTTTGTTATGCAAAGCTTGAGCCACTGTAAACAGCAAGAAATCCCCCCCCCAAATCTCTATAATGTGTCTGATCCTGTGCACACACAGCCTTTCAGTCCCTAGTTTCACCAGAGACCTTTGGATATAATAAGTCTTTCATATAAAGCATTATCTGTGAAATTTCATGAGTGATTGAAACCCAAATGAGGAATAGAGAAAAAGACAGAAGCTTCAACTCTTCCAGACGTGTCCTTTTAAAACTGAGCTAATTTTCCCTGTCACATAGGCACCCTGGTGCAGAATATTTTAATTCTTTTGGGGTTTTTTCACTTCAACTGATTATTAAAATAACAGGTCAAAAGCAGATAGCTGATTGCTGTGATTACAGGTATCCTGAGTATTCTTCATGGCTGAAAGACAACCTCTGGACTCTCTTTTATCATCCTTCACACCACCTCAGCAGAGCCACCTTAGCGTAGTTAAACTGCAGCAAAGTGCATCTGCTCTGAGGCAGGAATCTGTCAGAGCAGCCAAACACCCACCCATGCTGCTGGAGCCCCAAGCTCTTCCATTTCAATGGCCACAGACAGAATAAAGGACTAAGGCAGTCATGTTTTCTCTGCATTAATTGGAATTTTTGTGAGCATTAAATCTTCCCCAAATTCATTAGGTCCTCAAAAAAATCCTTCACAAAAAAAAAAAAAAGAAAAGAAGGGCTGATGACTAAATTCTATAAAAGTTGTAATCCTCCCCCCACAAAATCCCTAAAATCAGCCTGGTCCCAATGAAGGGTTTGGTTACCTGGAAGAAGGTTAAACACAGAACTCCAGTTCCTGCTGTGATCCATGAAGTTAAACATAAAGCTCCAGGTCTCCTCATTATTAATGTGAGAAACATTGGAAGATCTTTGTTTGCAGCCGTGTTTTACCCTCTGTAATTTGGTGCTTTTAAGACTTCTCTGCACATCGTGCCTGCAGCCAGAGAACACGTTACCCAATGGCTTCCTGCCCCTCAGAAATTTCCGCTAGCCAGGCAGTGAGTTTGGGTTTGCAGGGACACAAACAGCTACCAGGAGTTAAAGGAACACTGGTTTAAGGTCAGCACCTTGCAGTTGTTTCGGTATTTTCATAGCTGTTCACAAATTCCTGCTGCTGAAGCTTAGTTCCATATTAACCCACGGCTGCATTTAACAGGACCTGCTACAAATAAAGAGTCACTGGAGTCCGTGCAGTGGGGCCACCCTTTCACTGCATGCTGCCTTCAGATGGAATATTGGCATTACAGAAAAAGCAGAGCCACCTCCAACCATGTCCTGTGCACTGTGCCTACCACCTCAAACCTGCACCAAGGATGAGGGAAACCCTTCCCAGCCTGAGACAACCACCATCACCATCATTACTGCTGTTAGGGCTTGGTTTGACAGCGAAATGCAGCCAAAAAGACCCCATATATCCCCAATGGTTCTTACAAGGGACACAAAATTTCGCTGCACATTCAATTCCTATAGATCCATCCAAGTGACGTGGTTAAACAGGGGCAGAAGATGGTTTGCACCGTAGCTCTGATCCCCTCAGAAGGGACAGTCCCAGTTTGTTCAGCAGTCAGTAATAGGTTGTCACTGAAGTTTACAGCCCGTGGCTGAAATGCACCATTAACTGCGGTTCTTCCAGATTTAACACTAAGGGTGTTGCCATGAATATGTTTAGTTGTCACCCCAGAGTTAAGCATTATGTTGGGATGCCATTACCTCCCTAATGATTGACAAAGCCGAGCTGCTTTTGAGATGTACCTCTGTGGCTTTGCTTCAGCTGAAAGGTCAAGGAGTCCAACCAGCTGTGATATACATGCCCAACACAGGTTTGTTATTTAATGTTCAAGTTTTGCATAAACCCAAGCCAAGCCCTGGTGTTCTCTAATGTTTACTTTCAGCTCAGCACTAATGAAAGGCGAGCCTCTAAAATGAAGCCCGCTGAGAAAGCATCTCTCATGATGGTGCTAAGTGCATGTGCTACACAATATAAATGGTCTGAACATGCTGTCCTGCTTCAGACCAATCCTTTTCAGTGTTGCTCAACAGTAAATTGCCAAACCAATTTCTTAGCTGTTTTCTTAAAAGAAAAAGCTCCTGCAGTATAAAAATGTGGACAGCCTTGCTGGGAACTGTGTGACTCCTACAATTTCAGGCTTCAATGAGGTCATCCATCATTGAACTAATTTCAGTTTTCTTCCTCTCACAATTACTTCCCTCATGCCAGCACCCAGGGTACGTTCAATTTAGAGCCACCAAATGGATCAACTCCAGTATCTCAGGGGGCAGGTACCTCAATGAGCTCCTGGTACTGAAAAATAACATGTGGCACCTGTACTAAGTTGTACTAATAACATGTACCTGTCTGTTTCCAGAAGAAAAGGGAAAGGACTGAATTCTGTCACTGCTCAGCTCCTGGCCTCAAGGCAAACTTTGATGTTTTCTGCTGGGTGGCCCCATACAGGGGTTCCAAGGGATGATGGCAGTTTGTGAAGCCTCTCCTGCATTCTCTGTAGTGGTGTCAAGAGGAGAGAGAGTTGGCTTAAAGGGGCTCTGTGAATAGCAAAAATGTCTTTTGCTTCAGGAGTGACTCCAGTAATGAAAAGAGCTGCTGCTTCAGCAGGAAAACTCTCCCTGTCCACGATCAGCCGAGCAGCTTGAATACATGAATGTCATAAAAGGCCTCAGCACTTACTCTAAAACAGTCAGGACTGGACACCAAAAACCCAGAGGAATTTTGGACTGAAATTCCTGGTGGGCTGGGACCCCTCCTGCTGCTCCTTGCCTGCTGTGGCACTGCCGCTTTCAGGTTTTGCAAAACCCATCTTCTGGATAGCTCTGTGTCCGAGGGCTAGCTCCAGTCAGAGGGATTTCTCCAGGCTTTTTGTCATCCCCCCACAAGGAGATAGATGCACACACACATGAAGATAACCCCTGCTCCCTCCTCCTCTACTTACTGGATGAAAAGTTTGGGATCTCTCTTTCCTCCTCAGTTATATCCACCTCATTGGAGGACTTGGGAGGCTGCTCCCTGACAGATGTTAGCTCATGGCCATTAGATTAACGTGCTGTTATTTCCTCATCACCTTACCTTGTTGCTAGGTGACAAATGCATCTCCCAGGCAGCAACGGGAACTACCAAAACACACAGCAATTTATGACTGTCCATTATTGCTCTCCTTAAAGTGCCTGGTCCTTTCAATGGGGGAAGATGTGCAGTTCTAGGATCACCCAAAGGGTGACTTTTAGAGTTGCCACAGAAACCACCTCCACGGGGGGCTGGCTCTTGCTGGGCTTCATGAAAGGCATGAAAGGGAATGCAAGATGGGGAGACAGGAGGAATTTGGGAGGACTTGTCAAGTCTGAGAGGGTCAGGGTTGGGTTAGGGGTCTGAATTTCAGGAAATGGGCTCCAAATTGTATTTATGTGCACTGGAAATGATGGCCTAGGTTTGCTTAACTGTCATACAATTAATTTCAGACATGTTTTTAGATAGAGCCAAAGTTTCAGGGAACACCCTGGGGACTTCTAGATTTTGGCAAGAGTGGGAGGCAATTTACTGGCAAACAGAAGCCCCCACAAGACCCCTGGCAGCCTGTATGCACAGCTAGCAGCTTAAACTTGTTTAAAGCTCTTCCTAGGCTGACTTCAGAGCATTTGGTGGTTGCTGGGGATGACTTTTGGGAAAGCAATCACCTTGCTAGGCTCTGACCAGCCTTCCAGAACAGTCCAGAATGAGACTGTTAGAGACTCAGAAAGAGAAGAAGGAGAGTGGCAGCAGGAGAAGTGGGACATGGAACAGAATGGAGAACACCCAGAGATGTGGAAGGGAGACCAGGAACAGCAGGGCAGCCCTGCTCTCTGCACTGAGGTCAACTGATGAGAGTTAAGCACGTGTTCACTTTTTTATACCGCAGTGTTTTCACATCACCACCACAATCAATTCTTGCTCCAGTTCAAGGCCACTGGGATCTCTCCTCTCCCTACTGGACTGCCCCACCACGACCATCTCAGTCTCTGCTTTTGCAGCTGCATCCTTGGCATCGAGGCTCAGGCAGGCTGCCACCACCCCTCCTGGCCTGGCCTGGGAAGACTCAGCAGGTCAGCTCAGTTTAGCTCAAGAGAAGAGCAGAGTAATGGGGAGGATTGAGCATTTCCTCTTTCCAACGGGAGAACTAAAGCAGCTTCGGTCTCATCCTCTGTAAATGGAAGCCACAAGGAGCTGCTCGTTCCCTACACTCACATGAGATGGCTAAATCCAGCACTGGGGAGAGCTTCTTAAGCTAATGGCCAGTGCTGGCACAGGAACAAATGGGAGCAAACCAACCATGAATAAATTGAGGCTGGAAATGCAGAGAAGGTTCACCCCATCCGGAGCAGCAAGGTTGAGCAGCAGCTTGTCCATGGGAGGAGTGTGGGCATGAAACCAAACAGCTCCCAGGACGCAAACCAGCGAGCTCCCACACGAGATGGAACCACTTCAGCGGGACTTGCTGACCCGGGGAGCCCTTTCCCACCCCGTGGAACCACCCCAGTGGACCCTCAGACCCCTCCATGTGCACAAGGGTCAGCCAAGGTGGCCCCAGGCTTGAGTGAGCGAGGACGGATGAACATTTTAAACCAAGCCCTGGTAGAGCTGGCACGGCCTGTTGTCTTTCAAAAGGATTATAACCAGTTGCTGCTCCCTGATGAATGCGGCCCTTTGTGAGCCCGTGCTGCACAGGGGGAAGGAGAGACTCCGGGCACGGAGTTAAATGAATGCAAACAAGGATGAGATTGTTCTGCTGCATCCTCCCCAGGGGAGAGGCTTCGAGGTCACCCCTCAGATCTGAGGCAACTGCAGCTACCTCGTCATGTTGGATGGCCCAGAGAGCCCTTTTGTTTGCCTTGGTGTATCAGTAGGGAAAATCCAGCAGAGAATGGGGTCAGTGAAGGCTTCTGCCCAGCAGGAAGCTAAAGGAAAAGGAATCTCCTTTAGGTTATGCAAAAGAGACTTCTCCTATATGTGCGTGCACATCCCATACTGAGAGCTACAGAAAACTGAATTCAATACACAGGTGTTCATACATTCATGGAAGTCAAAACTTTAAATGTACCCAAAGTCCCAGCATTGAAGTTTTGTGAGAAATTGCTGTGATTTGTCCAAATACTGCTGTTCCAACCCTATAAAGAACACCTGAAACAAATACTGAAATATTAAGCTTATCTTTAAGGACTCAGGCAGGAGCTTTCTTTCTCTGGAATTCTTGTGCTTTGGGAAGTGAACATTTCCAGCAAACATCTTGTGTGTGCTGATGACTTTGGCGCTGACTCTGCTCTCCCCATCAAATACAGAAATCAGTGTGCAGTGATTTACTGAGAGCTGTATTGTGGTGGGGCAGGGTGAAGCTGAAAGCATTTAGAGAAGTGGCTATTTTTTTTCCTCTTTGAAGTTGAATTTTGTCTTTAAAATTTAAGTTGGATCCTAAAAAAAACCCAAAATGGTGCCAAAATAACAGGATTTGGGCTAAGCCTAGCAGTTGTTTTGTTGTATGGGAGAATTCAGAGCTCAGAATGACATTTTGAGATCTACTGCGCCTGAGAAATAAATGATAGTTGGGCTTCTCTTATTTCTGGCTTGGACATTAGGACATGAGATAATTCCCAGCTCTGTCACTGACTTCCCAAATACCCAGGAACTTGTGTGTGTTACAGCTTACCTGGAAAAAGAGTTTAAGGGACCTTTTCTTCTCAGTCTCTCCAGATACCACTGTACCTCACACAGCATGTCAGAAATCAGTTCAAAGGGCTGGATAACCTTCAAGAGTTAAGAAACAGAAAAGCAGAATTAAGGTTAAAACTGATAAAATTAAAAGCAGCTTGAATAAAGAGAAAGATGAAGTACAACAGAGATACAAAGTTATCACCAGGAGAAATTTTTCTCTTTTCATTTCCTAATGTGAAATTGAAGCTGATTACAACTACTTGAACCCTGAAGTCTGCTGCTGTTTCTTTGTACTCCAACAGGTCCCCTTACTTTTAATCTGTTAAAATTGTATGTGGATTTAATCATTAAAAATTATAGTTGGGCTTTAGTACTTTTTCATAGTATGTCTTTTTTATTTTTGTTACTTCGTTGCCAGGAGCTAAGAAATTACAGTGAAAAAATTAAAAGCCTTTAGCATTTTCATCCCTGTAATTTACTTAGCTGCTGGATGTAAAAAGACAAAAGGAGAATAAATTGCTTGAAAGCAAATAGAGGCTTCATTTTCCCCTGCCTTTGAGTTACTGGTATCACATTGGACACCACATGGGAGGTTTTGGCTGAGAAATAAGCATGAGACTATCTGGCACATCCTGAAACACATTTTCGAGGCAATTTTCCAGGCAGAACCGTTTAGCAATGAATGCTGAAATACATCGTGATGCTGGTCATTATCAGCTGGCACTCGTGCTTCTTCAGCAGGAAAGCCCCTGGTCCAGGGGTGAGCTCTGCAAGAGGGGCCTCGTGGGCACAGGGACGTGGGCACGTCCCTTGTGCCTCCTGCCACACCCAGGCTCCACGTGCTGTGTCCTGACGTGAAGGCACCTGCTAACATCTCAGCCTACGACTTCCTCAGATGATCCAAATACCTATTTACCCGTACCACACTCGATTGCTTAACACCCTCCCATGCATCTGGAATTCCTCCCAGGGGCCCTTTCTGGGTTTATTTTGAATTGTTGGGGGCCTCAGGTGCAGCCTGTCCCCTGGCAAACACCCCCAGCCCACCTGGGCTCCACGCAGGGAAGGGCAGCGATTTCAGACCCTCATTCCTTGCAGGCAGGGTCAGTTCAGAACAGGCTCTAGCCACGCTCCTGTGTGCCCAGAGTCAGTCAGGGCTAATACCAGCATTTAAGGATTCATTTAAGGAAACATGGGATCAGCAGGCTGCTCTCCAGCCTTCCTCTTGTGGCAGATAAAATGCCAAATGCTCTGCCTGGGAACGCAGTGAGCTGATTCTTGGGGTGAGGTGCTGTGTGATACCCACCTTGTGCTCCCCCAAGGATGCTTCAGAGGTGAGAGCAGGATCAGGGTAAGGATGAGACAATGAGGCTCCTCTGGGTTTGCTTCCCCTCCAAAGCCCTGTACCATGAGCCTGGCTGCCCTCTGGCCACCCAATTCAGAGCCCACCTCCTCTCCAGGCGGGTGCCAGGATGAGAAACAACGTCTGGAGGACCAGATGGAGAGCTTGCATCTTCTTTCCCGCTCTGCAGGAGTTTTCTGCATGTATAAACAGAGAGAGATATGGGGGATGCTTCCAGGGCAGACAGGGATTGCAAATAAGACCACGCAATAGGAAGGCTTAGCTTAGCCCTTTCTCCCCCTCAACAGCTTTACTGTTTTACTTTATCTCCCACTTTTACATCTTACCCAAGAATATATCTGAAAAACACACTTCTGTTTATAATTTCAACACAAACAGCCAGGCTCTTCACACTCCTTTCTTTTAACTCACCCTTTGATTTCCCCACTGACTCCTGCTTCTGCTCTCTCGATTTCCCTCCGGCCAAGGAAAATTGTCCTAACAATATGAATCTTCCCAAGCTCATTTCCCCTCCTTAGACCTCCTGCTTAAATACACCAAAAGCCCTTATCTTAGTCTAAAGCAGATTTTACAACCTCTCCATCTCCCACAGGTCTTTATAGCTCTGGAAGCAAACTGTGCAAACACTCAGAGCTGCCCTTGGAACAGGTGAGGGTAATTCTGTAGGACCTATTCAATAGGAAGGGAAAATGAATTCCCCCCCTCCTCATTTGCTTCACTGATAATCTCCTTCTTCTAGAGCAAACAAACTCCAACTGGCCAACTCCTTCGTTGTGTTTGTGGGAGTACTTTTTGTGATCCAACAGCACTTAGATGTGCAGGGTGCCATGGGCTGTAGAAATGTAGGGCTCCTAATACATATGAGAGTTCAGATGTCAGAGAAAGCCTCTTCCCAACTTCCACCTGAATGACAATCAGCATTAGATGCAGACCTGTTTTTTAAATCTCCCCATTCTTACAAGGTATTACTCCTGCCCCACCTCTCCACTGTGCTATAGATATCAATGAGCTCTAATCCTATGAGACAGGAAGAAAATATTTATCTTCATTCCCAGTTGTGGTCCATGGACACATGGTTTGTGTGACAGAACAGTCTTCCAGGGTCTCAGTGGGAGCACTGGGGCTGGAACCCAGCAGTGCTGAGGTTCATCTGTGTTGTGTTAAGCACAGCATTTTCCACTCCTGAAAGGTTTCCTGAGGAAGGTTTTCTGGTCCTTGCAGCAACACCAGTGCAAACACTGAAAATCGCAGCTCAGACCCTCACCTCACCTCATCTCCTGTGCACAGACCTCTTCTTCCTTGTGGTTCTCATCCACACTCCCATGCTCTCATTACTCTTGCAAGCTGTGGTGCCAGGGACAGAGAGAATGGGCCTAATCCTATGAGATTCAGAATTCCCAAGGCCTGCAGGCAGGGCGGATGGTGCTGGGTCACCCTTGGGGTGGAACCTGGGCAGTCTGGTCCTGCAGGCAGGACATTGCACCCAGGGCCCAACACTGGTGCACCGTGGGCCCTGAGTGGAGCACGACCATCTGTGAATTTACTATTCCTTCTCAAATGCTAATTAGTTATTTACATAAAACTTTGGAACATTTTAATTAGTTGTGTTAATTTAGAATTCACAGAAGAGAGCTATAAAAGTCTATTATATGGGACGCTTATTCAAATGAAGCTTGAAATGGCACATGGTGATGTACTCACAAATCTCCTGCCAACACAGTGAGAAAAATGAGAGGGTGGCCAGGCTTTGAGTGAGACAGCAGGAGATTGGCATTTCTGATGGGTAGAGCTGAGAAGCTGGTCCTGGTTAGGGAAATGGTCCTTTCCCACTTGAGGTCTCAGTCTGACAGTTACAGATTCATATTGTCCCAACGTTTTTGCATTTGATGTGTCCTCCTCCTCCTCAGGGAAGGATTAACAGTTCTCTCTTTTCTGTCTTTTCTACCTGTCAACAATTTTTTTTTAAACTTGTAGGAAGTCATGATTAGGTTTGAGTCGGTTTGAGATGATTCAAATCAGGCTAAAAATGGCCAGCAGTTTACAGAGCCAGAGGAATGAGATAGATGGACATCTGTCCATCAGTCAAATGTTCACACCACCCTGTCCCTTTAAAAGATTAGGTGATGCAAACAAATGCACTTCAAATACAGATTTACCAGGTCTAGGAGCTCCCCTTGCTCTGCTTCAGTTCAAACTGCGGGACGGGCAGCACAAGGCAGCAAAGCTCTCTCAGCTCTGCACAGGCTGTGACAGCACCCCCAGACAGCTTTGCCCTGCCATCCCCCTCTGGGGACTGCACTGGCAATAAAGGCAGAGTGTGCTGGTCCTGCCTCAGCTCAGCCTTTATTCTCAAGGCAGGTGGAAAAGGCTTTTCTTCGTCAAGTTCATCTTTTTCACGGCACTAAACTCAATTAAAGCAAAGATGCCTGTAAGTGGCTGGACTGATAACTCTGTAAATCCAGCTATCTCAGGTTGCTACAGAATCTAAATTACCCCATCGCCATTAATCCCAAGATAGAGAAATGTCCTAGCAGCTATATAAAATGAGGCACTCTGCCCTAAGATTTCATCTGGCAGGGAAAACCATTTTCTGTATAAAATACAGCCCACTTTACCTCTTGAGGTTTAAGACTTAATTCAATAAATCTGGAATTACACTATGGAAAAATCATCTTCCTTGAAGGAAGGTAAGTCTCAGCATCACATCCAATTGTGACAGAGCTGCTCTCTGCCTGAAGAGCTTGAGGACAGCATGGAGCAAGGGAAACACAGTGGTCTATCCAAAATGTTATAAACAGAATTCATGGGTGGTGACATAAAAAGTGAGAGGAAACAACAAACTCTTATGTTTGAAACACCTGGTTTCTTGGTGCTTGCAAGATGTGTAGGAATATTTTATGCCATTTTCGGAAAAACAATGGAACAATAGGAGCATTGCACTAAACAGATCCACTCCACTAAAATCAGTGGGTTAGCTGGGCTTCCTGTACTTCTTTGATGGCCCACAGTCTGCTGTTTTGCAGACTATTGGGCAAATAATGCAAGAGAGACCATATTTTCAAAGCAGAAAGAAGGTTTGGGCTGCGTAGATTCCATGGACATCTATTATTCTGCACAAGCACTGGAAAATGTGATGGTGCATAGCAGGGAGAGAGACCACAAAGCAGAGGACTGCCATGAGAGGCAAGAGGAGACCGCCAGGAACAAGTGACCTGTTTGTTGGTCTGTGGGCTACGCTCGCAGAATAAGAAGCAGAGATAAGTCCTGCTATAAAATCTGTTAAGGAGAGGGGAGAACATGTTGTAAAGTTCAGCTTTATGTTGTCTGGGAAAGCAGATGGACCAACCTAAGGATGGAGTGGTTCACCTGGAGATGAAATAACTAACCTGGAGGTGTCTGCTTGCATCTCCAGTGGCTTCAGGGGAAAGGATCGGACACACCTCAACACTGTGCAATCCCATGGGAGTGATTTGTTGATTTGATGGAGGCCAGCCTGAGATTGTCTAGTCTTTATCAAAGAAGAGTCTGAAGATACTTTGAGAATCACTGCCATCAACAAGGCAAATCAGAAATATGCTCTGGGCAAGAATATGCTTGATAACAACAACAGAAGGGAGTGAAGATGGAAGACACTGTCAGCCAACTGGCAGGTAGTTCACGGGTGTCAAATCCTATAATCCAACCTTTTAAAGCTCATCAAAAGATTTTACACCAAGTGTATAAATGCCCTGTGAAATCCAAGGCTGCTGGAAATTATTTAGGACAAGAGCCAAACATAAGTCAGAAAAAAAATTGGATATCGCTATGGAAAATTTGCAGAACAATATTTTTTGGAAAGCTTTTCTGTTATGATGCATAAACTAGATTCACACTAACAGAGGTGCAGAAGAAACATAACTCATAATTACTCTCTTACTTTCCTCTGGCTGTAGTGGGAGCCAGGACACCAGAATTGTGTTCAGCAAAGCAATCCTTATTTCCAATTTTGAGCTCTTACTGTTTATTCAGAGCTCGCCCATTGACCCATCTTCCTGTCACAACCTGATTAAGTGCACATGTCAGGAGAATTGCCAGCCATCTACAGCAATCACTGGAAAAGAAAAGGGAGCTGGAGGGTATAAAAAAAGCAGATTTCACTAGTGACTTCACTGTGAAGAAGCTGAAGTCACAGCAGGCCAGTGGCACATGTCAGGATAGTCCAGAGGAAAGATGGAAATGGTTGGGAAGCTCAGGCAAGAAAACGTGCCTGCAGCCTTGCCTTGACCTGAGCATTGATCCTTTTCTCCAGGTTCATAAAGGCAGGCCCCCAGGGAGTGCTTGGGATCACAGGCACAGCATCACCTCACTGCGCATGGGATCCGCCCCAAAGCTCCCTCCTGACACCCCCGGAGGTGTCTCAGCGCTGCCCAGCAGGGAAGCCCACGTGGAGGAGCAGCTCGGAGGAGGAAGGACGTGCTGCCAGTCCCTCTGCGGGGACAGAGCAGGCTCTTTCTCATCACCAAGGAATGAACAGGCTTAGTCTCAAAGTCTTCCATCTGCTGGATGAAAACTGTGGTTTTAATTAAACCAAGGAGGAAATGACAGAGGAGGAGTGGTAAAACAGAGCTTGGGGTGTGGAGGCTGCACTTTTCTTTTGTTTGTAAGTTCAGCATCCTGTGCATGAGAAGAAGGGACCCAGCGTGGTAGAAACAGGTGCTGGGGTGAGTTTGTCCATAGCATCAGGCCTGGGGATAATCTCCTGGTGTCCCAGCCCTGATGCCTGGGCCATGCCTCAAGTGACAGCTTTGACATCTCCCAGGCTGGCCAGGACTTCCCAGGACTGCAGGCAGGGTGAAAAAAAAAACAACTCTCCCAAAGGGAAAGCTGGGAGGGGTGAGTAGGTCTACTCTACACTTCATCAGAAAACAGTTTTGCAAAGCTTGTGTACCCAGTTGATGAAGAACTGCACTTGACAGATAGAAAATGCACATCACATCCTGTAAACCGTTCCTAAAAGGGCATCAGAAATTAATCACTCTGATGAAGTTCTTAATTTTTTTTTAGAACATCATTTATCAGTTTAATTTAATGTTACTTCAGTTGCTAAGGAGCCATGATTGCAAACCTCCACCAAACAGGAATTTTGAACACTAATGTCTGGTCATCTAATTGGAAAATATTACAAAACTCAAGCTGAGGTCTCCCCTCTCCAGCCACACTGCACAGTGAGACATGGAAATGTTCTGTATTATATATAATAACACTGTTTATTAGTCAAGACTTGTAACTGTTGGAGAGAACAGCAAAATCACAAAAGGCTCAGTAGAAGAGACTTGCAAATTAGTCTCATTACTCTTGAAATTGAACTGCTTTCCATGCTCCTGGCAGAGATACCTCAAGGATAGTGAGATTGCCTGTGTATTGCATTTCAGATCATGATCGTTGTGCTTTACACAGTAATGTACTAAGTCTCCATCAGGCCAGTGATGGGAAGGGGGATGTTTACTTAGTGATGTGTGAAATGATGAATAAATCTTCAGGAATTATTCTGGGGGAGAGGGCAGTGAGAGGAGAGCTTTATTACGTTCCTGGATCACCACCAATTGCAGAAATCCAGAAATTTTGCACATCTTTCAAATAATGAGCATCAAATGGCGGGGGCGGGGGGGGAAGGTTCAACGCTGGTTCAAATTTCTGCACTACCAAAAATGTTCCTTCATTTCAATTAAATCTTGACCTATTTTTAATCAAAAGAGCCTGCTGTGGCTTTCTGCCTCAGAAGACTGACATTGCCAGCAGGATGCTGCAGTCCCAGGTCCCAGCTCTCTGGGCAGTGCTGGAGGCTTTCCTTGGGGCCATGGGGTGTGGACTGCATCCCACGTTGTCCAGAGCACCCCTCCCCATGCCACCCCTGCAGGGACTTACCTGGTGTCACACAGCAGCTCTCAGATGCACCAGCAGCTGGAACCCTAAAATGAGTCAGGGCCCTCAGCTCCCAGCCCGGGCCTGGCACAGGCTGGGCCATTGCACTGCACCCACGGCGGGGTCACAAAAAGGGACCTGAGCTGGCACTGAGAGGGACAAGGCGGGGAGACAGGTCAGTAATTTTTCTAGATGAATATTTTCGAAGAAAAAAGGGCAATGTTTTGAATAAGCTCCTGTGACATAAATAATAAATAAGCAATATAAACTCTATATACAGATATATACATGCATGCATTATGGAGAGCTCTTCTTTACTCATTAATTCCCTTGGGAGTTAGAAAATCACAGCTAAAAAACAATCATTTGTATGCAGAGATAGACTGCACAGAGAGACAGAATTTTCTGTTCTTATCAAGACAATACTTTTTGGAAAAACCCCAACAAATTAATGTGAGCCATACTCAATTTTGCCTAAACAAACAGCAGAAGAGATATTTTCAAAAACTAAGGAAATAGAAAGAACTGATTGATTTTTATATTTGTAATTTCATACGCTTTAGTTTCATAACACTGTTCTCAAGACCTGACCAATTCAACCCTTGTATGATACTTATAAAAATCTGAGTGTTTATTGCACTAGCATGAAACAGGGGTGAGGAGTACTCACCAGAAAAAAGGTAGAACTCCACAAATTTGATTTTAAAGGTGTTTAGAACGATCTTTCTACATTTTTGATTCATCATCACAGTGAAAAGGTTCCCAGTTCTCCCAGGGAAACTCGTGTGTCTGACAGCTGGGCAGGGGCCAGGAGCCAGCAGCTCTGCTTGCCCTGCCACTCCTGCTCTCACCACCAGCCGTGCTGGGCACAGGCAGCCCCACTTCTGCCCCAGCACTTCCACTTCATCTGGTACCTTTAAACCACAAGGCACGAATCCTTCAGCGATGATATTTGATCTGATATTGCATAATCTGCTGAGCATATAAAAATTGGGAAGATTAGAATAATGCCGACCACCAAAATGAGTTTGGTGATACTGATTTTAAAAAAAAGTTATTAAAAAAATAGATGTTTTCCTTGGACATTAGGAGGATGAGATGCTCCCTTAACATTTGATGGGATTTTCAATCAGTATTTTCTGCTTTTTCTTGGCTTTTTGCAGCATCCCCCTGACTTTATTTCTGATCTTGAGCACTGAAGGTTTAATCAATCATTGCTCCTCCTGCTTCTGGAATCTAAGTGGTTCAAAGCACTTGTATTTACTGAATGTCATTAGGCCGTGGTGATGAATTAGCTCTGTTTGGATCTTTAATCCACTCCTTGTTAGAAAAAAACATAAGACAGAGATGTCTTTACCTGGTAACATTTTTTCAGGTAAAGCCCTGGGCTCTACCTGGAGGGAAAAAGGGCTGATCTTCCACGTTCCTCTAGGCTAATCTTAACGTTAATAGAAAGGGGACAACAGATGCCTTGTGAACTATTGCTTTGCAAATTAAACCTTATTTCTTTTGTTGAAGGCAAGGCTGGAATGTTCCTTATTTTGCTCAGAAATCAGCAGTAGTTGATTTGATCCATAGTAACACCAAATTCTGTCTACCGTGTGCTTGGAGAGTTGTTTCAGGAGGAGACGACAGATGCTACCAGCAATAACAAGGGCACAAGCCCTTTGGATATGTAACTGAGATGCAAAAGGCTTGCTTAGCTACTTCCAGAAGTACACCTGGCTGCAGTGGGAGAGGGAAATTGGAGAGCTGCTGCCAGGGGACTGCAAAGCTCCCTCTTCTGCAGGCAGGAGCCCTGTGGGATTCACAAACTCTGCTCCACTGGGTGTCCGTGCTCTGCTCCAGGCAAGTCTCTGGCAATCCCCTCAGCTTGGTTTTTCACTGCATACAATAAACCCTAGAGAGGACTCATGCCATGTTTTTTCAGAAACCCAGTTCCACAGAGCCACAAAACTTCACAGTGCTAAACACTCTCATGTTAGGGCTCATCAGGAGTTAACTGATGTCATAAATACTTTCACGAATGGCAAAGCATCACCCTGCATTGCAGTTGTGCCTCATTCTTTGTAAATACACACTGAATATTTTGAACAAATAATTATTACACTTCAGACTGTCGCCTTCAAGGTATTCCCCAGTGACAATTTTTGCTTCACATCGAAAGAAACTGGTTCTTCGTTCAACAAATTAAATGTTTCCCAGAACGGCATATTAAGAATCATAGAATGGTTTGGGTTGGAAGAGACCTTAAAGATCATCCAGTTCCCACACCCCTGCAACAGGCAGGGACACCTTTCTCTATCCCAGGCTGCTCAGAGCTCATCTAACCTGGCCTAGAACACTTCCAGGGATGGGGCATCCAAAATTTTTTTCTGGGCAATCTGTGCCAGTTTCTGACCACCCTCACAGTAAAGAGTTTCTTCCTAACATTCAGTGTAAAAGAAACCAAACTCTCTGCCCCTCTAGGGCCAGGACGTGTCTTTACTTACTGGTGGAAAGGACCCACCAGAGCCTCAGGCAGGAACTGCCTTGGGCCTTCCTTGAATCCCCAACAAATAATCCCACAGCCAACATTTCTGAGGTAACCATGGCCCTTGGGGACTAGACCTGAGATACACAGAGCAGAGGTGTCAGCCCAGAATCAGAGTCCAAAACACATTAATTCCTTCACAAGCAGATGTAACATCTTTGAGCTGTTTTGCCTGGAACATCTGGAACACTTATTTTGCTTGGCCAAGCCATCAGTAAGTGTTACTTTACCTATATGTAAAAGAGCACTTAAACTTTTCCTTAATTTGCAGATTCCTATTTAAGGTTAAACTCATGTTTAAAAAAAAAGCAATTCTTCTTCTTTTAATTAAGATTTATACAGGTTCCCACGGGTAGACGAAGCAATGAAGTCCTAATGAGCAGAGAGTCTAATTATGATCATTCTGTAATTGAAATAGTAATGTGCCTTAGAATAAGACTGTTATGTTGCCAGATAATGGACTAATGAGCACCAAAGAAGTAGTAAAAAAGGTCTGTAAAAGTACCTTGCAGTTCTTATGAGGACAGGCCTACATGTGAACACCTCCATGTAGTATTCAAACATGTATAATGGAATATATGGTGTGATACGTCCAAAGATTTATATCAAGGTGTTGGAAATGGCTGAAGGTCAAGGACATACCAAAAGAAATTGAATTAATTATTAATGTGAAACAGAAGAAAATAAGCCACAGACAGCGGCGTGAAGTGATTTGGGAGACAGATTAAAAATATTAAAAGGGAAGTCAGTGGGAGGCAACACTGAGAAATGATCAACATCCACCACAATATTGGTCCCATCGGCTGAAACCAGCTCCCTCCACGTTCTGATTGATGAAATACACCAGAGTCCGATATTTTTCCTTGCCTAAATGACCAGCTCTAATCATGAGCTCTACACATTGCTGCTTTCTTCATCGTTCAGCTGGTCAGGAAAGAAAAGATAATTACAGAATGTTTGTTTAGTAATTGTCTGCTTCTATTTTGGAGTTTGCTTCTGGTGCTAACGAATGCGACTCCATTATGTCATTTATCATGTGAACAGTCAGGTTGAGGAACATTTTAAATCAGGAACTATTTTGGTTTGCATGAGAAATAACCCCACAGAACAACTGACAGCATGTGTGAGCAGAAAAATTCCATGCCTGAAAAGGATAGGTTAGGTGATTTCACCAGATAAAAAGCTTAAGGAGATATCTTTTCACCAGCAGAGCACAGTGTTCCTGGAGAAGGCAAGAGTTGTAGCCCTGTATTTTTCCTCACAAAGAAGTCCAGATTTGAAGTTATTTACCTGGCTTGTTTGGTAACATTTGTTTTCTATTACCTTTTCTCCTATCACCCTTTGCAAGGGAGAGCTTTCATTTCATTGGATGTGCTAAAAATTGTACTCTGAACCTGACTTAAATACAGGTAACGCAGGTTGTAATTATATCTCAGGTGTGGCAAGAGCAGAAAAGTGGAACTAAAGGGAAGAACCAACCAGACATTACCCACAGATATATCTGGAAAGTGAGGGGGAGTCACAGCTTATTTATAAAAAGAGCTCCCTCCCCATGAACCTATGTTTATATCCAAAACATTACATTTCCTGGGTTATACTGCAACACCAGGTACCTGACTTTTTCCTGACTCAATGCAGACCAACCCAATGCACTTGTCCATTAGGGTGGGATCTCACACACGTTCCCTGCCCTGTGGACAGGTGTAATTCTTGGTGAACCTGGACACGGTGGCTTGGGCTCAGTCAAAAGGCTACTGGGTGAACACAACCATGTGAGAACAAACTGGAAGTTTCCTCCAAGGGTATTTTTCGGCCTCAGTTTGCTTGCTGATTTCACAACTGTGGGTTGAGAAACCTGTTTGAAGTGACTGGCCAAAGGAAAAAAAAACATCCATTTAATAGGGTGTCCTCCCAGTAATAGTGGAACAGAAGTTGTTTGACAATACTTTGGGTAATGTCTTGAAGACTGTAGATGACTAATAATAGCAGCGCCTTTTTTTCCAGAAATATGAAAGTCACAAAAATGATGGTTTAGAGGGACCAAAACTATTTATAAACTGAAGAAGAATTCAGTGAAGAGTTTTGACTAAAAAGGAGTGGAGGGGAGAATTTTAATGTGCTTGAAATAGAAGTCAAATCTTAAGGAAAAAAAATGCAAATCTGAAGTATTTTAAGTGGTTTAAAAAAAAGTTGAGTGGCTCAAACATGAAAGGACACCTTTTGTTTCAGATCAGATGAAGATTTTATGTTTACCAGGATGAACAACCTTGATTTGAAACGTCCTTTAACTTCAGCCTTCTAAGGATGGGCAGAGGACTCCAGTTCACGCAGGATCTTTCATCCATGCTACATACAGAGAAATAATAATACAGAGAATGTTAACTGAAAAAAAATTAAAAGTTCTCAGGAGCATTGGCTTCCATCATGGGGTTTATTGTTCGTTTCCTTTTGGCCAATTACTCTCTTCAGAAACGTCTCCCGCATATTATGAAGACTAAGTGTTAAACCTGGGAGGTCATTCCACTTGCAGCCTGTTGAGAACATCTTTACATTGCTGGTTAACGACCTGAGAGCTTCACTGTCAGCTGCTGCTCTGCGCCTTTGCATCTCCCAGCTGATGGCTCCGTGCCACGAGCCGAGCAACTGCCGGGCTTCGAGGGCGCCTCTCACCCTTGTGAAATTCGAGTTCATTCTTTTTCTGCTCCCCGCGCTTTCTCCCTGCAAATTTATGACTTGCTAACAAATGCGTTGCTCTTGATTCCCTCCTCTTCAGTGATCTTTAAGATCTCTCATTTCATAAGGAAGAGGCAGGTGGGTGATCTGCTTCCAAAAAAAAAGAAGTTTCCATAAGCATGGCTTGTGGAGTAATGCTGCCTGTATATACATCCAATTTCCATTGACTTAATTCAGTCTTTTTTTGTCAAATTTCATAGCAGTAATTAACTGCCCAAACCAAAGTGTTTTCCTCAAGATGCCCACATTCCTGTGAGAGCTGGAGGTTTTACCCACACATGCAGGCAGCAGCCTTTCATCATTTTTCATATAAATTGAATGCTTCCTCTGCTTGCCTTTACAGCTGTTCTCCAAACACCATCCACAGAACTAATGAAATATTCCTGAGGCTCACCAATTCCTTCAAAAACCTTTGTCCAAGCTTGTTATATCCTGGGAGGTTAATATTTTTTGCACCTTTGCAGTTGGCACAGGGCTGCATTGCGCTGATCTGGCACCTGGGAATCAATAGGAGTCGGGGTGGGAGGAATTACAGCACATTCCTAGTAATTGTGCAAATGCAAATTCATTACTCCAAAATCCTCTCTAATGTAAATCCAGTGAGGTCAATAGAGGTAGAGCAAAACTGGTCATTCTGCTTCATCTGTTAGCCTCATTTTTATAAGGATTGATAGCAGCTATTAAGAGAAAGGAACTTTCAAATGCCTGGAAACACACTAACCTGGGAAAAGAGCTGCAAGGATGCCAGAAATCACTCTCTGTGAACACGGGTATTCTGCCTAACCAGAGCAATCAGAATTGCCAAAAACCCCCACCAGTGTGAAGTGCTACATCTCCATTAGCAATGCTGATTAACAGGAGCAGAGAGTCCTGCCCTTGGTTAAAACATGCCAGCCTGTTATGGAGGAATTCCCGATTTTGGCAAGTAACAGCATCTCCCTGCATCAAGGTCTTGCTAACCTGCAGCTGCCCTTTCCAGCGACTGTGTAAGGTTTTCTGCAGTTTCTTGAGTTAGCTCCTAAAATCTTCTGTTGCTTGTGTAACCTTTTTATGAGTTACACAAAAGAATTGTTTTCCTTAAGAAATCCTTAACATATGCACAGATAAACTCAGAGTTTAAAGGTTAATGTTGTTTCATCACGCTGAAGTGAAATCAAAGATTTTAAAAGTCATTCTGCAGAATGATCTTGCATCTTTAGGGGAAAATAAACTGTTATTGACTGTAATAGTAAGATTTTTGGAATATGCTAATGGAATTTTTTTCATTTACTACAATTGATGCTCTCCTTTTTCCCATAACCATTGGAGTTCATCATCAGACAGTTATCCAGAGAAGTTGGGTTTTGTTCACAAAAAAGACTGTTAAAAAATCATCGAAACATCAAAACATCAGTACAAACTTATGTCAAGACAGGAGGAGCTCTTACAAATAGGTAGGATAAAAATACACTGTATTAAGCCTTTTCTTGCTTTCTTAAGGTCTTTTAATTGGCTCCATTTACCCAGGAAAGACAGTGCATTAATTCAGTGCCTTTTCCCTTCTGCAATGGTGTCAGCAAGCCATCAGCCAGAGAAGCCAGGAGTCTGAAATCATCTCCAGAGACCACTCCCTGTAGAAATACCCATCGGTAGGGAATTGCCTCGAAGCCAAGGCTGTATTCAGCCCATCTAGCTTTATTAATCTGCTGACAGCCTGCCACTTCTCACTGGCATCACTGAGCAAGCGAGGTAAACTGCAGTCTAATTAATGGCCAGGCTAGAGGCTTTCTTCAAAGACTGTCTGAGACAGATGCTGGTCTTGCCCAACAGAAATGCCAACCCAGTTTAAGTGTTCCTGCAACCTCCACGGTCAAGCAATTTATACAAATTTGGTGTGTTTGAATACATTGTGCAAAGGGAAGTTCAGGCATCCCAAACACAAACAGTGTCCAACGTGCGTGTACTTGTGGGTCAGATACCTGCCAAAAGCCAAGGCCTTTAGCAGATGAGAAGATATTCCTCTCCATCACTGATTTGAAATAGCTTTGGTTTTATGAAACACAGACTCATAGGACTGGAAATATCTCCGGCCTTAGGCTGTATCAAAACATGTGTGACAGAGATTTAAATGGACTTGGATGCAAGTCATGTAAGGTCAAGTTTCCATTTAAGAACCATTTGCATTAGCAGTCCTACCACCGTGTACACAGGGGGAGAGACACTAACGATATTTAGCACATTAACATGGACAAAAGCTATTTGCTACATCCTCAGGAATAAACATAGAGGAACTCATAACAAAGCTGGGCTTCCAATCCCTCCTCATTGTGCAGGGCTCTTAGAAAGGTTCACACAAAACATTTCACTGGGCAGTGAGATTTGAGATCTGATTTGGACATAGTACAGCAGAGAATACACAATCTGTGTCAGTCAGGCTCACCTGACACATACAACTGCGACTCCTCATGCATTTTGGTGAACAAGCAGTTCATACCTGTCTGGAAGCCATGCTTGCCTACTCAGCCAGGAACAGGTTCCTTGCTGGAAAATGGTCCCAGCAGAAAATGTTCAGCCCTATGTGTGGGTAACATCAGCTCCCTTGCCAGAAGCAGATGGAAGGTCCACGTGCTGCTATGTCAGAAATGTCTGCCATTCTCCTGTTTTCCCTGTGTCCTGTATCAGAGGTTATCAGGCGTGCTTCTCTCAATGCCAGTTAAAAGGCAAGTGTCAAACACAGAAGGCACGTTCGTTTATAACTACACAGACTATAATTATATGTAGTCTAGGGCTTATTTCCTGAACTAGGAAGGAGGAAAAATGGGTTAGGTGGGTGTGAATAACAAGCAAGAACACGTCTTTTAGAGGTTATGAAACTACCCTGATCTCCCAGTATCAGAAATGCTGGCTAAGAACAAACAAATCAGAAAACTCTGTGCAGGCTGAGAGTTGGGACAAAAACAAGGGAATTGGGAACTGACAAGGGAATAGTAACAAGTTTCTGATCGAGGCTGGGAACTTTGTACTGCCTGCAAAAATGGAGGAGAAATTTGAGGTCACCACTACAGCTTATTTGCAGAAAGATAAGTGCAATCTTGGGATTACCAGGTGAGGTATTGCAGTGAGAAATGGGGACTTTAATGTCATGGTATGAAGCATTAGTGAGACCTCCTCCCATTTAATACTCCAACTACTTCTGGTCATCCATATGAACTTTAAGATTAATTGAAACCACAGCAGATGGAGGGAAGAGGTCTGAGGTGAACTGAGAGTCATTTAGGAAAGAAGATTGAAAAGCCAGTCCTGTGTAGCTCAGCGAGAAAGGGAGACAAGAACCATCTCCACAAAAATACCTGAGCAAGGAGAAGTGAGCAAAACAGCTACTGAAATGAGAGCCAGTGCTGGTGCCAGAACATGTGGGAAAAGGTTCCTGACCAGCAGGAACATGGACAGCCTGGGAGAATCTCACAGAGGAGACAGGCAAAAACACAAAATTGTTTTAAGTCGGAGCATGGTTCTTTCATGAACAGGACCATAAACAACATTATTCCTGGCACAGCAGAGAGCTGGGCTCTGTGATCCAGGATCCTCCTGTGCTTGTAACTTTGAATTGCCTAACGGGACTAGAACAGCAGCAAAACAAAGCCTTTGGCCACTTGTTACTGGAGGTCTGTGGAATATTTTCACAGCAGTTGCAATGCCAGAAGCTCCAGTGTCCTGGCTCAACACCAACACATTCCTCTGCTATTTAAGTCCCCCCCGTGGTTTCACTTAGTAATGCTACTCTGTGCTCCCTGTCCAAAAATTGTGGAACAATGCTGCCTTTTTGAGCTTAAAAATGTTTTCTATTTACTGAATTGCTCTTCAAAACGTAGTATAATTCACTCTAGGGTGCAACTGTGTTGCATTTTAACCTGCACAGAAATAGCATTTGCAAGTGTGGAGAGAGGATGGGAGAAAAAATAGCAATACAAAAATATCCTTATGACAGCGCTGAGCCCAAGTGAGCAATATTACCCTTATTTTACAGTAGGAGATTGTTGATTCTTTTAATCCATAATCAGAAGGGTTTGAAACCTTTCCCGTGAAAACACAATAAGCAGGTGAAGTCTGGGGCTTTGCTATCAGCTGTAGCTTTTAACCAGTCTCTGGAAACTTGGTCTTGAATCTTATTTTATGAGCCTTTCAATGAAGTCTAAAGCTGAATTCTGGCTTTTCATCAAAATCAGAGAAAATTAATGACCCTGGCCTAAAGACCCTAATTTGCACTGGCAGGCTTGGAGTTTGGAACAGTGTGAATTTCCCAGGGTGTGTGTGTCAGTGACTGTTAACCTGCATTACCAGTATTGCAACAGTGCCTGGATCCTCCCAAACAAAAACAATGACATGTCCTATCCTAGATCTGTATCTATGGATGGCACATATTAGGTAGAACAAGGAATCATTATTATTATTATTATTATTATTAAATTCTTTTAACAATCACCAGACAGCTGAGCTACTCCCACAGCTGCATTAAGTATCATGATTAAAATATGCAACCCTTCAGTTATTTCATCTTCTATGAGAAAAGTGGACTGTCATATTTCGACAGACGATTTTAAGCACATATTTCTCAGTAAGTATGTTGGAAAATACAGCTTATAAAATGTGCCTTGCTATTCCAGTTTTGTCTATATTCAGTAATGCAGCCAAGTTACACAGACACCTACAGTAGCTCCAGACAAGATTGGGTCCTGGAGCAGTGCAGGTAGCATGGAGCAAAATACGCACTGATCTGCCCTTAGAGTGGGGCAAATGAGTCTTCACAGAGCTCTGCCTTAACAAGTTGCTTTAATATTTGGATGGAATTGGGTTAGAGATGGCTTGAGTAGAGCTGATTCTAAGCACAAGCCAAGTAGAAAGATTTTCAAGGGCATTCACCACCAGGACAAAAAAGCTGCTGAGATAAGAAACTTTCTGCCTAATTTTGCTGTGCCAGAACCCTGGGAAGGGAAGGAGAGAGAGGTACAGGAGGAAGAGTTTTCCTGCTGGAGCTGCAGGAACAGCACTGGCTTCCCACCACAGCTCCTTCACAGCCAGTGGCACACCCGGGCTGCAGCTCCTCTTCCTCGGGGTGGGGGGGAGCTTTGGGTGTGCCCACTCTGGTGGGCTGGAGGGGCTGTTAAGGCCAGGGACCCTCTCCTACAGCAGCCACACGTGCAGTGGTGCCTCCCTTGCAGAGGGATGGGGATATGGGGGCTATCAATGGCTATGATGCCTTGGCCAGACCCTGCTCCCCAGGACAGGTTTGTTGCAGAGGAGCTTCATAGGGTGGGGTGAAATTTGGTCTCCTAGATATCCTGGAATCACCTTCTGAGGATAACAACTGAGGTGTTGAACTCAGTCCAGGTGCTGTAGCCAACAGTGCTAAGGAGTGCTGCAGCACTTTGAGGAGACAGGAGTTTCCTTAGCACAGCCTTTGTGTCCAGCCACTTCACTCTGCTGTCAGCCTGCCAAGATGTGATAAAAGTACCAATAAGGGCAGGTTCCTCACTGCCAGGACAGAAGAGACTGCAGGCCAACCTGAGAGGACAATGAGCTTTCCTCACGGACTGGGGCAAGGGCACTCCTACACTAGCGCTGCGCTGATAATCGCTGGCCACATTCTCCAGGAGCAGGTGCTGGCCCAAATCTCTGCAGATCTTTATTCCACTCCTCAGACTCCCTGACACCGCCCTTGCAGTCCGTTTCAGATGCCCACTCCTCATCCATCAACAACTTCAGCCTCATCCAGGCTGCATCTGTGCCAGCGATACAGCAAAAACGGTGCCACTTCTCTGGGACGAGGTGGCATCAGAATGCCCAGGGAGCCCTGGGAGGAAAATAGCGGGAAGGAATCCCAGCACACCGGAGGCGAGAATGGGAAACTTTACTTTCCCGGGGGGCAGAGCGCGCAGGGGCTGTGGCAGGGACAGCGCTGTGGGCGCCAGCCCGCTCCGCCCGGAAAGAGGCAGCGGGCCGGCTCCGAGGGCTCCGAGGGCTGCGAGGGCTCCGGGCCGGTTCCGAGGGCTGCGAGGGCTGCGAGGGCTCCGGGCCGGCTCCGAGGGCTCCGGGCCGGCTCCGAGGGCTGCGAGGGCTCCGGGCCGGTTCTGAGGGCTCCGGGCCGGCTCCGAGGGCTGCGAGGGCTCCG
>VZRO01000866.1:988450-1072679 GCA_013397915.1 Daphoenositta chrysoptera
CCCGTGGGCAGAGAGACCCACGGCACAGCAGTTTTGGGAGCGCTGTTTGCCTGTGAGAGGGGCTCACATTGCAGCAGTTTTGGCAGGACTGCTGCTCGTGAGAATGGAGCCACACTGGAGAAGTTCACGGAGCCCTGTCTCCCATGGGGGGGACCCCACGGCCTCACAGGGAAGGACTCCTCTCCCTGAGCAGCAGAAGAAAATCTCAGGTGATGAACTGACCAAACCCCCGTGCCCTGTTTCCCTGCGCTGTTGGTGGGAAGGAGGGAGAGGTTGGAGGAAGAAAGGTGTTTTTTAAGGGCTTATTCTACTTCTCATTATCCTCCTCTGACTCTGTTAGCAATAAATTCACTTTGTACTTCTAAGCTGAGCCTGTTTTTCCTTTGGACTGTTTTCTCCTGGTCCTTATCTCAGCTCAGGAACCCTTCATTAATTTTTTCTCTCCTCTGCCCAGCTGTGGCAGGGGAGGGCGAGCGAGCAGCTTTTGTGGGTGCCTGGCGTTGGGCCAGTGTCAAACCACGACACCAACTTTCCAAAGACACTCAGTGATTATTTCCTCTCAAAACAAAGGTGAGCCAGCCCAGGGCTGGGGTCTGCACAGATTTGAGAATATGAAGGCATCCACTTCCTGGCATTGAAAGTGCTCAGAAGTGAAAATTTCAGAGGCATTTCAGATTTTTGGCCCTTTGCAGTAGGGCTTTAGTGCATAGGAGTATTTCCTTGTGTCTCTGCTCCTTGTAGCCTTTGGAAATGTCAGCAGCGCATGTATTGCCTTTTGTTTGTCATTCAGCTGAAGAAATGAATTCATTGCCCTTGTGAGATCAATCATATTCTCCCCAAATAATTAATATTGATGACAATCACAGCATACTGCTGCCTACAGCTCCGTCTCAGCCTTCCCACTGTGTAGGTGCTGTGGGTCACAGAGCAGACTTTCTCAAAGGAGGCTCCTGGACTTCAAATTTCAGAGTGCTGTTCTTTGAAGGTTGAATTTCAAGCTGCACTGATGGGGCCAGTGCAGGCAGAGCCCGAGAAGTTCCCTGCGGTGGTGCAACTGAATATCTGCGGAGGGAAATGTTAGAGACATGGGGAGCAAAAGCAATAGACATCACGGGGGGAAGGATTGTCTCACTCTTGTTTCTCTTTTCCTCCTTTTTTCTGCGTGTACACAGACTATAAAAAAAAGTATGTACACATACTTTTTCTAGTCCCCTTTGCAGAATGCAGCTATACTGTGCTGACCAGAAAGGGACAGGTATGCAAAAGAAAGCTGCTCTGATAGCCACCAGGAGAACCAAGTGGGTGGGTTGGGAATGTGGAGGGCTGGAAGGACCTCCAGAGAACTGCTTTTAAGTGGGATGCTGTCCTGGGGGAGGCTGGTAGCTCCTAGGCTTTCTATTTTTATATTGCTTTAAATTGATTGATGTGTAAAGCACCCTTGGAGAAGCCTGTCTGAGCTGCAGGACAGGGATTGAAGCATCTTGATGTCTTATTCTTGTTCCCTTTTACTTATAAGGTTAAATGGGATTAAATTAACATGATTAGTATAAGTACCAGGTGTGGAAATGCTGCGTGGCCCAAACTTGGAAAAGAAAAACTCATCTGACTTGGTTTTACCATTGAATATGTTGCTCATCCCAGGATACCCAGAGTCACTTGAGGAAATCATTCTCTTATGCCTCAGGAAGAGCTGGGGCTTCCCCACTGGCAGCAGCATGGGTAAACCTGATAGTGGTGCTGGAGACACTGCAGCTGCCTGAGGAATTTGTGGCACTACAGGAAAGCAGATTCTTGGGAAGGGAAGTGAAAGACAGTGATGATGTGCTGTGGAGCGTGGTGGTGCTTGGAGGATTTTTGCTTATTGTGTCCCTCTCTGGAGGAGCAAGAAGAAAGATGTTGTCTGAATATAGAGCAGCCATCCTGGGAATCTGGTCCTCAAGCACTTAGTGCTGTAAGGGGAGGGGATGAAGTGAAGGAGCAGGTATGTAGCTGGCAGCAAGGGCTTGAACGTAAGAAAAAAAACTCCTGGAGTGTTTTTTCCACTGAGAGGCTGTTGCAGATGGTGCTGAGCAGGGCTGGGTGCAGCCCCTGGTGGGTCAGGGAGGTTGTGGAGTGAGTGAGGCTGCAGGGCACTGGCTGGACCAGGCTGGGCTTGCAGGGAGACACCTCTCCTGGGAAAGCTGCTCTGGGGCTCGAGAGCCCTGGACCTGTCCTGCGAAAGGCATTAAGCCCATCTGAAATCCTGCTCGAAGCTCCATCGTATTCTCTGGGTTTAGAAACTTGTGCTGAGCTAGCTTGGGGCTGCTGCTGTGCAATCTGTTGCACAGTGTGGATGTGTGCTGTGTCCACTGGGGCACTGGAACAACCTCCTAGGGAGGGTAGTGCAGCTGCTTACATTGTAAAACCATTAAAAGGTCAAGAGGCAGAATGTCTAAATTAAATGCTCATTGTCAGATGTCTCCAAGTGTTCCGTGACAGTTAATTGGAACTTTTCCAGCGAGGGAGGGATCTCACTTTGGATTCCTTCAGTCTTCTCAGGTCTTTGAGCCACGCTGATTGCAGATTTCTTTTTTCCTGTGCAAGGATTAGTTTGTCAGTTTATTTTGTGGTAGCACAATATGTACATGTTTCTCAGAACTCTCCTTTCACTTAACATAGCTGTCCAAAATAGAAGCATTGTGTCTGGCTTCATGGAAGATCTCAGCTCTCTTTGAAGCACTGTTGGAAACTTTTCATTCCCTGGCTATTCACACTTAAAAAAAATAGACTATCTGAGCTGGATACCTTTTGCTTGAGCACAGAAGTGCTCTTGTAGCTCCGTGTTTGAAGTGCTTGGTGGCCAGCGTGGATCCATCTGTAATCCGTGCTGTTTGATTTCATAGCTGTGGCTCTACCTGCCCCTCTCCAGCCCACTCCACAGATCTCTGGGCAATAGTCCCAGCTGCTTATTTGACTTGTCCAGGTGTGCGTATTTTGTAGAGGTGACAGAGAGCTCGTTTATTTTCCATGTATGAAATGCAGTGTGCTCTGCCTGCTAAATTGGTGGCAGAGTATGATCAGCAGCACCCTGAACTCCAGCAGAGCAGTGTGCAAGATCTGTAGCATTTCTGCTTTTCCAAGTCCTGAGAGGACCCCAGGAGAACTGCAAAGGGAAGCAGGGGATGCCAGATTTCTTCAGGTACATTTTCAAGCCCCTCTCCACTTCTCTCTGCATGCCTAGATTGCACTTTTTTCTTTTGAGAGGGAGGAAAATAGCTTCTTCCTCTGAATTGTCATTGGTAGCATTAAATCTGTTGAGCCAAAAGGGTGCCAGGAAATGGTATCTAAATGCCAATAGCAAATCACAAATTCCCTGCCTGGAAATCTCGCCTCCATGTCCCAAACATTGGCACTGGCAGAGGCAGATCTTGCACTACCAAGGAAGCTCCCAGGAATGACTCACTGTAAATGAAAGTCTCCACACTCCTCCACGAGCCTCTGAGCTCGAGGGGAGGCTGCTGCCAGCTCTGCCCTCGGCAGCTCTTGGTGCTCTTGGGAGGGCAGCCTTGCCTCTGCAATTTGTGCTGCTCTGTTGAAAGAGAAATAGCTTGGGATCACCTCCCATGGTGACTCTGGAGCATCACACTGCTGAGCTTGTTCATCGCCATGTTGGGGATTTTGTGAAAAGTAGTTATTAAAAAGCCATCAGGCTGCAGACCTTGGCCTGGATGCACAGGCAGGAAGCCAGGGAGGAGCTGTGGTGGGTGACAGGCAAATGGAGCCACCTTGGATGCCTGGTGTCATGTCCTTGGCTGGCAGTGAGCTGGCTGAGCCACTGATTAAGAAGACTATTTCCAGATTTTCTTATTGTGCGTTTGGTTTTGGTTTGTTTTTTTTCTCCCTTCAGGGTATTCAGTAGCCCTGGGTGTAAAGCTGAGTGTGAGCACTGTAACTGCCCAGTGCTTGGAGCCTGTGCTTCCAGGTTCTGTGTGCCAATGACCAGGTCTGGCCAAGCAAGGCAGAAAATCCTTTGTGTTAGTGACAGGAGACACCTCTCACCAGAGCAACTTTCCACCTGATTCCCACTAGTTTATTTTTTTTTTCCCCCCTCTGCAAGAGCAGGTGTGTTAAATCTGCTGTGATTCTAGCTGGTGAAAAGCTTTCAGGCTGCTCAGATTTCAGCATTTCCTTTGGTTCTGATGACATAAATTACTTTTGTAATAGAAGCATTTCAGAACAGATTCCTTTCAGCCCGCTCTGCTGTCAGGCATGCGATGGCCTGGTGAGTGCAGCTACCCTGGCACAGGTGGGACCCCAGCGTTGATTTTGCAGGTCCCTGTCTTGGATGTGTCACCAGTAGATGCAGTGACTGGGCCACACCTATGACTCCTGTGATATCCCTGATTGCAGGGATATCACAGGATATTCAGCCCTGCTTGTTCCTGCTGGAATGTGCCTGGGAGCTGCTGCCAGGACAAATCGGGCTCCCTGCCCTCAGGAAAGATGTGAATGTTTTTCTGAGGACAGCGTTGGGGACCCTCTGGTCAATGTGCCTGCGTTTGAAGTGATGAGTGTGGCGTAGCATGCAGGAGAGCAGGGAGACTGCTGCGAGCTGCTTATGGTGCTCATCATCAAACTGCTGCTGGATCCCTCCCTGCTCCGTTCCTGGGAGCCATCTGCGGATGAAAACTGTCACGAATGTGGTTATTCCTCCTGGGGTGTAAAGGTTGGACTTCCAAAAGCCATGGCCTGTCTTTCTGCCCAGGTCCCCAGAGATTTTGGTGTCACATTCAGTTCCTCTGGAGGGCTGTCCCTGGGACTGAGCAGTTTTCTGCAGGAGAGGCTCCCCTTTGGGCAGGACAGAGGGGGGCCACGGCCAGCACAGCAAGGGGCAGTGCCAGGCAGTGCCCGTGTGGCCTCTGGAGGAGAGGCAGGCTCAGAGAGACACTGCGCAAACCCCGGCTAAGTGGCACCAAGATGGTTTATGCTACAGCAATTCCTCCTTTTGTCTGACTTACTCCTGCACATACTGAAAAGCAAAAGTGTTTCCTGGAGGGCTGAAGGGCCTTTTCCCATTTTCCATTAGTGTTTTTGCTGTTACTTTTCTGCAGTTGCTTTTTCAGGCTGCCCTTTGTCTGCCTTTTGGATTCTTTGAATTTGCTTGAACTGTACATCTCTTTTTCCCCGTAAGAAAACCCAGCAAACTCATTGAGCAGCCTTCTCCAGTGCTGCTGTGTGATGATGCAGGGACCCAGGGCGCATGGGCACGCTGTGGTTGGGAGCAGAGAGCTGAGCCCCTTTCCTGAGCACCAGCTCTGCTCTGCAGCCCATCAATCAACATTCATCTCCGAGTCCACGTGGCACAGAACCAAAGCATTTCCTAAGCTAGCCCACTCTGGATTTTGGTAGCCTTCCTGGGTGTGCATCCCATTTTTTGGGGCTCTCAAATGCTTTTGAGTTGGGAGAGAATTACAGAAAGAAAACAGTATGTAAAACCTGCTTTGACTGAAGTTATTTATTTCCTCTTTCAGAAACTGCGTTATTTTAAATGCCCTTTCAGTCAGAGCACTTAGTGGCAAGGTTCTGAAGGGCGCTTTTGTTCTGCAGGCCATAGTGTGACTTCTCAATGAAAAGCAAAAAACCTATCAGCTCTCCCTAGAGGCCTGTGGTTAGGAGGGACAAAGGCATTTTTTTTGGAAAATGCAGCATTGTTCTGCAGAATTGGTACATTGTCTTTGAGAATAGGTGTGCAGTAGTTACACTGAGTGCAGTTCTCTTCATTAATTACTTGGCATCTGTATTTTATTTTATAATTGTTTGGAAAGTGCGTGGGTTTTGCGGGGTCCATGCTGCTAAAGGCAGGAGGAATGATGCCCTGCTGAGGCTGTTTGGCAAGGGTGTTTTATATGAAAATATTAATGGTTTTTTCTGACATAAAAGCCGCTTGTGACCAATATCAAATGAAAAAAACCAAACATTTCCACCCCCTTTGCTGTTAAGAGCAGGAGACACTTCCATGACTGTTTCCCCGCACCCCACTTCTCTTTGCTCCTCAGTAGACAGAAGGTGAAAGTTTGAAGAAAAAAATGCTCAGGAAGGAAAAGGGAACAATTTCTGATTTGAAACAAAGTGAACACTTTAAGTTCCTTAAGAAAAAAATTCTAGCAAGGGCTGTGATGGATCATTTTCCCTAACCGCTCTATGAATTATTATTAAAATGTTAATTTATGGAGACATTAAGAACACCTCAGAGTATATTGGTCTCGTGAGAAGTTCCTGGAGTGCTGAGGATGTATCAGAGCTCTCCAGCTGCCTTCTGGCTGCTCTGATTGCCTGCTTTCTAGCTGTGCTGTGATTCTGAGCTGGTAAGCTCTCCTGCTCACTGATTTTATTCCTGGCTCCCTTTAGCGTTTCCTTTTATTTTTATTTGCACCGGGTGGATGCAGGTGGGTGAAGGCCTCTGCTGCAGCCTGGGTTTGCACTCCCTGGCCTCTGGCTGGTTTGGCTGCAGCCACAGACGCTGGAGTTTCGGTGCAGAGCTATGGAATTGCGCAAGAAGTTCCTCAGACGCCGCTGGACTTGCATCACAGGCAGGAAAAATGGCAACATGCTCTGTCCTGTCACGAAACACAGAAGCAGGTTGCTGGGAAAGGCTGAGAAAACTCCTCCAGTTCCTGGCAAGACCAGGGTGGGTTGTAGTCCTGTGGTGTCAGGTTCTTAAGGGCATTGCAAAACCCACCCCTCTCTACAGCAGGATGCAATGCTCTTCTCCTGTGTCACCACAGGATTGCTGTGGGAAGACCTTTTTATTTGGGGGATTCCACAGGTTTGGGGCTATTTGTTTTTTGGGTTTTTTTTGAATAATCATGTGCCACAGGAATGGAGCTGGACTGGCAAATGCAGGCATGGTCAGGGCATCCAGGAGGTTGTGATGCCTCCCCTTGACCAGCCCGTGACTCTGTGCATGTCCTTTCCATGGCCCCTTGCATTTTGTATGGAGTGAGAGCAGCCAGGCTGTGGTCAGCTGTGTCCCTTTTCTGTAATGGAGAAATTGCTGTAATCTGACAGGCTCTGTGTCCGTCTGTCTCCGCTGATAAGATCTCTGGAACGCCTGGAATGAACCAGAAGTAAATCACTCTGTGTGTAAGGCTTCTGATTTTATAGCTGGGTAGAGCAAGAAGAAAAGGGTTTTCCTGCTAGCAGGTGGAGCATGGAATTGTTGGATACCTTGCTCGTGGGAACGGAGACCTGGTGGCTCTGTGAGACAGTTGAAAGGAGCATGTTCCTGTGAGCATAGCTAATGGATGTAAATATTAGCTCGCTGCAGAGTTCATGTATCACCGAGTGAAATGTAGTAGTTTATTTTGGCCTCAGGCCACACAAATGGCCTTGCTCGATACAAGGGAAACTCATCCAAAGTCAGTAGTTGTTCCTGCTTGCTTCAGGGCTGAATTCAGTCTGATTTGTGCGAAATGCAGGAGAGACTCACTGGAAAATAAGGGTGAGTTAGGACACGCCGTGCATTTAGCTAATGACAAATGGAGAGGGAACCATGAGGGAACTTTATTATGGGAATGATTCCCCACCACTGTTTTTACCCCCTCTCTTCAAGCATCTCAATTACCTGAAGTTCCTAAATTCCTACCAGAAGTGCAGCATGTTGGATCTTTCTGTCCAATCTGGTGGCATAAAGATGTTTTATCTTTCTTCAGCACTTCCAAGGGGTAGGAGTAATTAATGTTGTTTCTTCCCTATGGAGTCTTAAGTTACATTGGGAGCTGGTTATAGGTGGCAATAGAGAGGGGTTTGGTAAGCAGCTGGCATTTTAATTTGGAGGAAGGTGGTAGGGGATGATCAGCCCCCTCAGCTGGACCCTGGGGAAAAAAACTCACTTTCTTCCCTGCTTCTTGGCCATTTTTGAAAGCCTGATGGCTTCAGAAGCAGTGTGCAGCCCTTCCCATGGACTGTGCAGGGAAGAACAGGCGTGCTTCAGATTTCCTTTGTCTCTTTGAGATGAGCCCAGCAGAGGGAAGGCATCGCACAAAGGCTTTTCAGATGTAAGCACTGAAAAGGAGGGATTCAATATCCGCTGCTGGGTTTTGAGTAGTGCAGTTCACGTGTCGCATTCCTGTTAATCTCTGCAATCTGTGCAATCTTAGGTGTTCTCTGCGTATGCTCAAAGCCCTTCTGTGTACTGCACGTATTCTGGACAGGTTTTTGAGGGACATGTTTAAGGGAGCTCTGTGGCTTCTCCCCCCGCACTTTTAACACACCCTGATGGAGCAGGTTTCCCTGTCATCTCATGAGCACATTCCTGACAGTATCACCATGCTCATTACTGCATCTGCCTGGCAGAGCTGAGATGCTTTGATGAAGTTCAGCCTTTTAACCATCTCTTCTCCCTTTGTAATCTGACAGCACCCGGGAATATCAAATGTGACCTTAACCCCTTTAATGAGAGCATCCAGTAGATGTCAGTTTTCATGACTACCAGCTTATAAATTGCATCCTGAAAAACCTAGAAACAGAGGGAAATTTAATTCCAGTGAGTGAGCAGCTCTGAGAGCCGAATGCCAGATACTGGAGCGGGCAGCCAGTGAAGCTCTGGCAGTCTACATTTATCTCAAATTACAGGAAATTGTGTTCTGTAGCGGGAATGGAAAAGTTTGGGATTGTTTTCTACTTATCTCTGCTGCTTAGAAAGTATAAGCCTTTGTTTAGATCATTTCTGAAAAGTGGACAAACCCGGCACTTGTTTACTGCTGCGAGTTCCAAGGAGGGTTTGACTGGGAGGAGCTGGTGAGGCCTTGTCTTGCCTCCACTGGCTGCAGGAGGAGGCTGAAGCAGTCTCTGGCCGCCGGCCCCTTTGCAGGTCAGTGGCAGCAGACCTTGCCCATTCGGACTGCTCTGGTATGGCTGTCCTGTCCAGTTGTTGAACACCTGTTCAGTGCAGATGTGCCACAGCCGCCGCTCGCCACCGCCAGTGCTTTCTGCACTTGTTCTTGGAGATGAGCAGAAGGAGGTCTTGGCAAAGGACCTTCTTTCAGGAGTCAAAGCTTGGGATTTCTAGCCTGCGATTGACCATTTGACTCCTTGTGCTGCCGGATATAGACTATTCTGGTGACTTCAGTCAATGAGCTGGGCTGTCCTCTCCAGAGCCATCACCTCCCAGGCTTGGCAAGCTGCCTGCAGGCGGAGCAACGCTGCCACGTGGGCGCTGTTCTTAAGGAATCTTAATGAAATAAAACAGGGACATGCCAGAATTAAAGGAACACTGGGTGGATAGAGGGGTAAACACATATACTCAGAATTAAAAAATGGTCTGCAGAGGTAAAACTGTCAAATAACCAGGTCTGTGTTCTTTGTCTCGCAGGATGAAGATGGTCAGCGTCCTGCTGGTTTCACTCTGGCTGTCCATGGTCACCCTCAGCAGAGGCTCAGGTAAGGACATGGCATGGGATGGACCTGCCCACTTGCTGTGCAGCGAAGAAAACTGCCTGCAGCGAGTTTTAAGCATTTGCAGTATTTCTGGATTAAATGGTTGCGTGTAAAATCCCTTAGCAAAACACAGGAACACAACGTCAGTTCTGGTTGGGTGTTGTACAATGCTCTGTGTAGAGACAACCAGTGTGGTGTGAACGGGTGCATTAGCAAAGAGCAACAGCACCTCGACCTAGAAGTGCTTTGAAAACTCGGTCTGTCCCCTCTGTCAGTATCATTATTGCCCATCTGTGAGGGGTGAAACCAGGGCTCAGCCCATGGAGCTGCCTTGTCACCGAGTTTCAGGAAGAACCTGGGCTTGAATTTGAACCCTGCTATTCCTGGTTGGATCTGGAGGGGACTGAGATTCAGCTCTCCAATTCTGACTCATGCCTCAGCAATGCAAGGGGAGAGGGGAACTTCTAGAGTAAGAGGAGCTCCGATACCCGTCTCACTGAGTCACTTTCCTGACAGGAAATATGTTGTCATGCTCGCAGCTCCTCTGGCACTCGTTCAGCCCAGCTCTTGTGAAGAGGCAGATTGTGCATGTCTCGGCTCCGGACTTCCTATTTGGGGGTGGAAGGAGACAGCATGATTTGCAGGAGGCGAGTGGAAAGGGGGAGGGAAGAAAGAACAGGAGCTGGTTTAATGGGGGGAAATGTTCAGAAATAAGGGCTGTGCAGGGGTTTGACAAGTCCCCCCACGAACCCTTGTCCCTCTGCGATGCTGGCAAACAAGCAGTTACAATATACCCCCAGCAAATGAACAGCTCTTGTGTCATTCTCTCTTGGACCACACTGAATTATTGTGGCCAGATTCACAACGAGAACCTCAGCAAGGTTCATCTCAGTGCAGTGTTCATTGCAGAGGCTGAAGCCTGGGAGGTTTTTCTCCTTGGGCTGCCCAAGAGCTGCAGGCACTCACAGTAGGCTGTGATCTTCAGTGGGGGATGTCCCATCCTGGCTAACAGGGGCTGGGTGGAGAAAGAGGAGAAAGAATACATGGCCTGGGTGTCTTACACTAAGCCCTAGGTAGCAGCAGTGCCTGGGGAAGGAAGCACCCCGAGACATGGATCTCTGCTGCTCGCTGGGAAAATCCCTGCTTTGATTGTGCTTCTGGACGAGCTGTTCTGCTCTCCACCAACGCAACATCCTCCTCCTGCTGAGGCAGCATTACAACACCCCACGTGCAGTCATCTTGGGCTGTTGCAGAAATGGGAGGTAGGTGCAATTGAATCAGGATTGCCCAGGAAATGTTACAGCAGCTCTAAGAGCTGACGCAGTCGGCTGGGAAGAAGCTGATTTCACTCAGGTGAAATGAGCACCCTGGCATTTGGCATTTGGGTCACACAGGCTCGTGCCAATTGATCTGGCAGAACCAGAACCCTCCATGCATTTCTGCAGGGTATTTGGTACTTTTAAAATATTTCTCCTTTAGCAGAGATTTGCTGTACAGAGTGGTCAGAACCCTTGTAGAGTGCTGCAAGAATGTAAGTCAAGGGGTGATACATGAGATATGTGATCAGTTAAAATACGCTTCTGCAAATCCACTGCAGTGTATGCATTTAATTTCCTGCAGGTCTGTGGGTGTCAGACACACTCTTCAGTTCAAAGCTTCCTTTTTGTGCCATGGACTTCATAAACCGGTTTTGGCTGTCAGAATGTCCTTTGTTATTCATGACGGGCTTGGATGGCTGTACTTGGATGGAGGGACAGCTGTCTGTGCAGCCCCCTGTTTCATTGCGGAGGTTTCCTGGGACTGGCACCGAAAGGAGACTGGAGCTCATTTCACCCTTGCAAAGTCATAAATACAGAGCAGTTTGGGAGACTGGCCTTGTTCTGGAAATGTTACAGCATTTGGGCTTGCTTTTCTTTCTCGAAGCAGGGAGTGTAAGTGGGAGGAGCAGAGCTGAGCTTATCTGGAGTGAATGCAGAAGGGCTGTGCACAGTCTACAGCTGCCCTGGTGGTCACCTAACACCAAGCAGGGCCATGGGGATGGGTAGCTCTCACTGGGGAACCTGGCTCCTGGGATATTTAACATGTGGAACTTGGTAGGGATTTGTCATTTCAGCTGAGTCCTTTTCTGTGCTTTGACTACTAAGTCATGAAATGCTGTGTTGTTGGGACCAGCTCTCTCTCCAGCCAAGGCTGGATGCAGGGACAGGAGTTCTGTTGTGGTTTGCTGCCACTTTTCCTGCCTCTGCCATCCTTCCCAGTGGAGCAATCTGGTCAGCAGCACTGACCAGGGACTGCCTAAGCCAGGGGTACCAGCTCTGCTGGGTCCCAAGCTCTGTGAGCTTACAGAGGAAGTGAAGAACTAACACTGGGTAAATTTCAGCTCTAGAACACCGGCACTGCTCTGGCTGCAAGTGGCCTTTCCATCCAGTTCAGCCACCATGGCTGTCAGTCTCTCTGGCAGTGTGTCAGAAAGATTTAGCATTGTGCCTCACCCTGCTTCCTACTGGAGAGACAAACTCACAAACTTTATTTCCCCTCCAGATTTTGCCTACAGCACTGTGGCTCTAAACATCTGTTCTCTGGGCTCTGCTGTTTCTGCTGCGTATGGAGGCTGGTGCTGAAACAAAATCAGTTGCTGAAAGGGAGGTGCAAGCTGTACGAGGGAAGAAATGTGATCTGAGTAGTGTAGAGTAAAAGATGTAGAGCCTGAGACTGAATTGGTGCCTGAGTCTTCTATTCGCTCACGCTGAATGCGTGGGCAAATCTTCCCTAGTCTTTAGAATATACATGATCTGCAGTGCATGGGTTTGAATTCCTTACTTGTGACCTTTGGGTCAGTGTTTGCAGTGGTATTCAAGGTCTTCTGCTTTCCCTGCCTAGCTAAGCCATCCTTAAGATGGAACTTGTGTTGTAGGATGCTTAATGAGCCCAGATGTTCTGATAGCCAGAGAAGGATAACAAAAACTGGTGGACCCGGGTCTGATCTTACAATGGTTTCTTTGGCACTTCTGAAGTCATATAAATATACACTGGCTTAAAAGAGATGAAAAACCAGTCAGACAAAGAACACAACAACCAGTATGAATACAGAATAATGTTATCTTCCTGTTTCTGAACAAAGCTGGCCAATGTTAGATACCGACTTATTTATGATGTAGCTGTAATTGTGCATCTTGTTCCATTTTTTTCTCTCTGCTAACCAGGCTGCTCCTCCAAGAGTTCCCAGCTTTTGCAGGGTGAGGGCTGGGGAGATGACTGTGGTTGGGAGGATTGTCTTAGGGAATTGCAAAAGCAGAAGAACATTGCTGCCAGGAGAGGAGGAGCGGTCTCATGCTGGTTATTTAACAGACCCATGTAGTGTGAGCAGGTACCTGCTGTGCATAAATAGCCCTTTGGTGGGGGGAATCATCGTCTTTGCATAGGAAATGCCTCTGTAGCTCCCTTGGGGGCTATCAGACAGGCACGGTGGTAGGATGGGCCCAGGACTGGGCCACAATGATACTCCAGCATGGCAGGTAGTGGCTGGAAGGCAGCCAGGAGCTTCTCTCCTGGGAGCTTTATTTCAGGTTTTGCTGTTATTTGCTGGATTGTGAACATGTCTATTTACACTCCCCCATATCAGAGGCTTTCAGCTATTTTGGTTTTGTCTGCTCTGAAATTGGTTCCAAAGTGCCAGATGTCACCAATGCTTCTGGATTCAGGTGGTGGCTGGAGCAATGGAGTTCTGACTGCAGTGAGAAAGAAACCAAGGTCTGGCTCCAGAGGTCAGAGCCACTGCCTGCACTGTCTCTCCCAAGTGCTGAACTGCACTGTGTGTCTCTCTCATGCTTAGCAGAGAGGCAGAACAGTTACTTTTGGCCAGAGGAAATTTGCAGATTAATAAATTACTGTCTGTAAAACACTTTGAAGATGGAGAGCCCTGTGCAGCTCCTCAGGATTATTGCTACATGGCTCTTATTCTACTGATGGTGTTCCAGTGGCTTTATTTTCCTTATGATTTGTGACAGCCCCAGAAGCTGAGAAGCTTATTTTAGTGTGTAATGTCAAAAGAAAATAGATTAAACTGCATTATTGTTTTCTAAAGAGACTAAATCCCTCCCCCACCATCATCTCCTGGGGTTTCCTGACTTCCTCCTACTCTTCTAACCTCAGTTTCTTGCTGTCCTAATTTAGGATTAGGATTTTATAGCCATCCATACCCATCCGTGAGCTACTGTGGCTGTAGAAGTTTATGGCACTTGGGGGCAGGAAGTCATTTGACACAGAGGGTGTTGAAAGGTGCACAGCCCAGGAGTGGATGGAGATAAAACCCGCGGAGCAGAGCTGACCTGGGTGCAGACGTGTCCCCGCAGCTGCCAGCCTCCCTCCTCGCCAGCCAGAGCTGTGCCTGCTGAGGAGATAAAACCTCTCGTCTGCTTCTTGTCAGCTGAGGAAATGGGTTGTGAGGGGTGAGCTCTGTGCAGGCGTCATCGTGGTGTGACCTATCTGCACTGAAGTGCAGAAATGTGTGGAGGAAAGCAGCCCTTTCCGGGTGTGTTGCTGATATGGTATTGAACAGGCACTTTTGCTCCTCTGTGTGTATCAAATAGAACATCAGGGGACATCAGGGACCTGTCGTGTCCCCCTCCCACAGCTGCAGAGCTGTCCTCTCACTGTCAGACGTTTTGTGGCACCCAGGTGACTCTGCTGGACTCTTGGGCCTTTACAGTGCATTTTACTGCCTGCTGCATTTTTCCAGTTCCCATCCTTGTCCGAGGACAACTGCTGCAGCATCTTTGTAATGCAGACATCCCCGTGGGATGGACAGGGAAGAACTGCTGACTGTGTTTTAAAGCAGGCAACAGAGCACCTGGCTAAGTGCAGTAACTGGGCTGCAGGGTTTAGCTAAGCAGGCCCCTTGGCAGAGCCAGGAGTTCAGCCTGGTCAAGTCCCAGCGTGGTGTCCCAGGCACACAGAAGAGCCCCTGCCAGCTTGAGCACAGCTCAGCAGTGATGCTAATCAGGTAAACCCCCTTTTCATGCTGCCTCTCCTACAGATGACTTCTGCAACGGGGTGTTCAATTTCCTGTATCTCTCTTCCTATGCTGCTCTGCTTTGCTTCACGCAACAATTTTCTCAATGAAGCGGGATGGAAAGTAGCTGTTTGCTCTTCTTATCCTTCAGGGAAGCAGTTCATGCCCCTACCTTTATCGTTTTGATCTCAAATTTAAAGAAAGCCTCCAGGAAAATATGTCAAGCTTGCTAGAGAAATCTGAATATAAATTTTTTTTTTTTTTTTTGGCCCAGTTGCTGGAGGTAACCAAAATACTCTGTGCCACATGCAGTAAACAGCTTTATGCAGAGATAGAGAGTGAAGTCACAGAGCTCACTGTGGAGGAGTTCTAGGAGACACAAATAACAACTACCCCGTGTTACAGGCTGTGCTTGATGAGATAAGGCGATTCAGAGTCAGAAGCTCTGGGCTCTATTACAGAATCATTGCTTTTTGGATGTCTTGCTTTGGCTGCTTCCCCCAAAGTCAACAGAAGTTTATGCAGTCACCTTGTTTTTCATGACTTTGGCAGAGACAGGTTGTCACACCTGTTTAAATTAGACATTCAGGGTCTAAAGTTAATCAACCACAATGTGCAAGTGCTTTTGGAAACGGAGCCATTCTGCAACATGAAGTCATTTTCCTTCTCCTTTTCTCAGCTGTCCTACCTATTTAAATGATAAAAGCTCTTGGGAAGAGAGACTCTGTCCTAGTGTGCAGCATCCAGCTGAGCTGCTTCTGTGGGGGCATCACAGCTCAGTGGCAACACAGGATGAAGATGATGAGACTTGGGAGAAGTGTAAAACCATGTCACCAGTGCCATCACAGCAGATCTACATGGATGGGGCTGGGCTGTGTAGGAAGTTTGTGCCAGGACCACTTCCACCTCCTTGCTCTAGTGGAGAGGCTGTGGGAGGAAGGCAGTGAGGTTATGAGAGGCCTCTTTGGATGTGTTTCCACTGGAAGTCAGATTATAAATTTCTGCAGAGTTGGCACAGCTTCTAGGCTGAGCCTCCAAGGCAGCACTGAGCTACAACCAGTTTTTAGGTGTTCTGTGACCACCGTCACTGCTGCAGAAGTAGTGAGAGCAAACGCTGAGAGCCAGCTGATCTTGGCTGGGTCTAACCCAACTCCTGCCTCATTCCCACCCATCTCAGTGTGTTTGGGTCTGTGCCTCTTCTCACAGTTAAGGGCAGAGCTTCTCATGTGTTTTTTCCATGCTTCTCTCCCTCTGCCCTGTTGTATGGTCAGCTGGGATACTACTGAGCAGAGAACACAGCCAGGGAGCAGGTGGTGGACTCGTGCAGGGTGGAAAAGGAAGGATGCAGACACAGTGGGGAGAGTGGGTGCTCCTGGCACTGGCATAAACGGGGGACGTGCCCACGCGTGGTGCTGGCCACAGATGGTGCCTCCTGTGCTCACAGCACGGCTCCTCCATTCAGCCTGGCTTCCTCTGCTTGCTTCTCACTGACCGAGCTTGGAAGATGGTGGGAAGGAAATTTTTTTTTAAGGTAGTAATGATTAATTCTTGCTTAATTGCTTTGTGTGATCAGCTTTTTCTGCCTTATTGATGCTGATTCTTGCATCACGATAACGGGCTGGCCTTGCCCTGCCCCCCGGGTAGAGGCTGACTCCTACCAGCTGTGCTTTAAGGTAATGCAGCAGGGGCAGATGAAGAAAGTAGAAAGCTGTTGAGATATAGCTTGGCGGCCCCAAAAAGCCGACTGTGTCCTGGGTCAAAGCACAAGAAGTGTGGCCAGGAGGTCTAGGGAGGTGATTCTGCCCCTCTACTCTGCTGTGGTGGGACCCCACCTGCAGTGGTGTGTTCAGCTCCCGGGTCCCCAACATACAAAGGGCATGAATCAGTAGGAGTGAGTCCAGAGGAGGGCACAAAGTTGATCAGAGAGCTGGAGCACCTCTCCTATGAAGACAGGCTGAGAGAGTTGGGGCCGCTCAGCCTGGAAAAGAAAAGGCTCTGAGGAGACCTTAGAGCCCTTCCAGTACAGAAAGGGGCTACAAGAAAGCTGGAAAAGGACTTTTCACAAGGGCATGTTGTGATGGGACAAGGGGGAATGACCTTAAGCTTAGGGAGGGTAGGTTTAGATTTGATATTCGGAAGAAATTCTTTGCTGTAAGGGTGGTGAGGCACTGGAACAGGATACCCAGAAAAGCTGTGGATGCCCTGTCCCTGGAAGTGTTCAAGGCCAGGTAAGGTGGGTCTTTAAGCAATGTGGTCTAGAGGGAGATATCACTGCACCCACAGCAGGGGTGTTGGAACTGGGTGATTTTAGGGTTCCTTCCAACCCAAATCATCCTATGACAGTACAGCCCCATCTGTTGCTGCAGCTGGAGTGGTGTGAGGAACTGGGATCGTTCAGCTGGCAGCACTGGTGGCTCCGTGTCCTGCTGCCACTGCACGGCTCCAGTCTGCAAGCACGGCAGGCCCCCCCAAGGCACATGAAATCAAGGTAGGCATCCTTATCCCCACCCTTCTGCCCTGCCTGCACTTTGTCTTCCAGTTCTGGGTGTTTCCTTCTGCCATGCAGCCTCCCTCTAGCCTGTGTGATCCTCATCCATTTTCCCTAAGCAGGGCTGTGCAGACAGGACCATTTCTTGCATTTTTCCTGTGTTGTCTGTCCCGGGTAGGTATTATGGGTCATAGGCTGCCTTGCTGTGTAATTGCAGAGCATTCAGCACTAAAAGGGGTCAAGGCATCTGCAGAGCACCTGATGGGTACTGAGGACAAGGTGGCTTCTTTCAAAATCATTTTGCAGAGGCATTTCTAGGAAGGTGCATTTGTGGGATGGTGTATTTTTAGAGAATTTTACCGTGTCCCTCAGGTGTGTGTGTAGTGCTCCATTTGCTGCAGCAGAGAAGAGACATGGAGTTGGATGTAGCTCCATCTCCTCACTAGTTTCCATTTGTTAGCAAACCTCTGGAGTCACAGCATGAATGCTGATCCCATTTGGTTTAATCAGGAGCTCCTCCTAACTCCAGCAGCTGTTTTGTGCAGGGAACATTACAAGAGAGAAGAAACTCTCTTCTGAGCCTTAGCCAGTGAAAACAAGTGTGAGGTGCTGCAAATGGGCACAGCACCATAGAAGTTACATGTGCTGTTACTCACAATTAGAAATGGATCCTTGCATCTTCTTTCTCCAGTGCTCCCTCAAATATTGTTGCTGGAATCGGGATATACCTATGTGTGTATATGTACATTTTTTTTCACAGTGGGACTGCTTTATGCCAATGAAGGGTCAGTCATGCCATTTTTTTCCAGGCTATCTCCAGTTCAGACTGACACACAAGTAGTTGCATGCTGATGTTACCAGCAAGTAGGGTCTGAATATCCAATAGAGCTTAAAATAGTGGAAGGAGCACAAAATGCTGTGGGGAGCTGTTGGACGCAAATAAAATTATAGCAACAATAATGTGAGAAACCTCTCTACTTTATGCATGTGTGTGGACATGTCACCCCATCTGCTGGGGTCTGCTGCAGAAGTGCCACCACAGCAAAGGTTGCTGTTGTCACAGGGAGAAGAGCACTGTCACAGCTGGGAGGAAGAGGCTCACAAAGGTGTGTGTGAGGGGTGCCCTGCAGTTCTCACACATTATATCAGGCAGAGCCTGGCTGTCTTGGGCGTAGAACACCCCAAAATGTAGAAATAGCAGTGTAACTGTTAGCATGGCACAGGGAGGAGGGAGGCAGCACAAAGCACCACAACTTCTGTCCTCGGTGTTTTACATGTTGAGGACATGTTGCTGCAGCCTGTGGTGTTCCTGCCATCTCTGCCGTGAGTGCTGGGCCATGGCACTGAAGGAGCAGGCTGAAGGGACTCCTGAGCCCTCGGGGTCGTGCTGGGTGGCTTTGCCCTGGCAGCCAGGAGGATTCCTTGCCTCGGGAGGGAGGCACAGCCTGGGATCTCGCCCTGCACGGCTGCAGCTCTGGCTGTAGCTGTTCATCACCAGCAGCTCTGTGCTGTGTCTGGGGTTCAGCTCAGAGCCTGCAGCACCCCAGGGCAGGGCACACGTGGGGAGCCTTAGCTCCACCTGTTTGCTGTGACAGTGTCCCTGAAGCCAGGCCAACTCTGAGACAAAATCTCCAGGTACAGCTCTTACAGTATAACAGTAACAGTTCCCTCTTCCCAAGCCAAGAAGGCAAAGCCTGGGCATTGTTTTAGAGAAATGTAGGAAGAAAAAAAATAAAATAGTTGTATTTATTTTCAATAATTCATTCGGGTTGAACGGGTAAGTGGTTTTACAGTGCTGATTTATGGGCTGTTGCAAAATGCAAGAGCTGCTCATGATTGCAAATTTCATTGATCTTGACTCCAAGAATTTCAGTACTGTAATGTTTTATATAGTTTTCTCTCTCCCCACTCCTGCCATTTGAAGTAATAAGGATGATTTGCCTTTATGCAGCCCAAGAGCAGACACAAGGTGCTGGGAAGAGAACCTGGGCATCCTGATTTACAGACCCAGGTCTGCTCCTTTCAGAGGGGAAGCCTTTCTTTACGGAAAAAATGCCCTGTCTCCATGAGTAACAATCCATGCTTTATCATGCAGTTAGCAGGCAGTCTCTGCAGGCTCATTCGTCTTATTACCACTCTGAGGACACTTGACCATGCCTAATCCATGGCCCCACCAGCATAAATAAAGCAGCGTGCTGGTTCCAGTAGGCCCCAGTCATGGTGCTGACGGGTCATTATGCCCCTTCCCGTGGTGTAAGGTTTCCAACAATTTGGTTTGGTCTTTCAAAATGAGCCTTGGCTCTGGCTGTGGTAGCAGCCATGGTGTGTGATGCTGTGTAGTTTTGAAAGATCTGTATGTTTTTAGATGATGAGCACTCTCCAGCCATTTGGTTTGGGGTTCCTATGAAAAAATGCTTATGTTCTGGGTAGCTTCACTGCCTCTTCCTAGCCCAATTCGTTCTCTTCCTCCAGAAGTAGCACTCTGTCATATGGGTGTTTGGCATACTGCAGGAGGAGCAGTGTAGCTTGCATTTACATTTATGTGTAAACCCGCCAGAAAACATTTCTATTCTTACTGGCCCAGATTCCTCCTGCCCATGACTAACCATTGCTGAGCCACAGGAGTTAGCATCACTGCCTGCAAGTGCTGCAGGCCTGTCTTCTCAAAGGTTTATCTCTGCTTTTTTTTAATTGAGTATGAATTTGGGGGCAAGCTACATCCCACTGTCTATTTAGGGAAGAATAAATGCCGGAAATCCTGCTTTGGGCCTGTGCAGTCAGTTTAGAAGAATTCAGAAGAATTGGTCTCAAAGAGCATATTGTATTCTGCTTCTCCTCTCAGTCTGAGTCCTTCTAGTATCTGCAAATGGGAGAGGCTTTGCAGTGTCGTCTCTGGTGAGCCTGTGTGTGATGTGCTGAGACACTGCTCCCAAGGACTGCTGCAGGCAGCGCACCCCTCTCCTCTTTGACTCATTTTGGGTTCTCAGACGTCAGGCTGCCCTAGCAAATGCCTCCCAGCAGCTACAAGAGAGGCGCTGGGAAATGTGCCATGCTGTGCTCTGCCTCGTCAGCGTGGGGAGACAGGAGGTGCAGTGACAGCAGCTCCTCCGTGTGCCTCAGTTGGCTCCAACAGTGCAGGTTGCTCTCAGGTTGGACACCCTGGCACTGTGCTTTGCTTGCACTGAGTCCCTGCCTGCCTGGGCATCCTGCTGGGTGGGAGGAATGGAGTGGAGAGGAGTCCTTGGAAGAGAAATGGGTTTGGACTGTGCTTTTTGTCATGAAACTGTTTGCTAATGACAAGACTAATTTTTTTTAAAAAGTAATTAGTAAAAAAAGGCTCTGTACATCTTTTTCTCATGCTGGATGGTTTCTATGTCAGTCCAAGTCCACTGTGAGCCACCCTGAGCCACTGCCTGTTGTTGAACTGTGCTTGGGGTTTGCACCTGGGCACTGCCTGGGAATACAAGAGAACCTGCTGCTACCTCCTCCATACTGTCCCTTCTGCCCCTCAGCCTCCATTCCTAAACTTCACTAATAGTCTCTCTGTGTCACTTACTGGTGCTTGTACTCATTGTGTTATCCTGGTGTGCACAGGTGTCACATGAATCCATCACAGGAAAGACAGTCCTCACTTCTGGAACCCACAGTCCAGCTTCTTCTGTCAGGGAAAGTGACCCACAGCTCTAAGGGAGGGATGATGTTTGAGGGGTTTTTTTTTCACTCCTATTTCAGCACATCTATTTCCACCTTCCCTATCATTGTCTACGGATGCACACACACCTCTGGCATTGTTGTCATCTAAATTTTACCTTCCCACATAAGACTTTGCAGTAAGTTTTCTTGGAGCTCTCTAGGAAGCAGAGTTTTATGCAGGAATATCCTATTCTATTGTCCTGACGAGAGATAAATAGCTTGGCAGAAACGTAGGAGGTGTACCAATGAAAACAGAAGTTTCCAGGTTCTCTAGAAATGAACACAATGTTCTTGCTCTGTTTTTTAAAAGCCCAATTTGCTTTCATTGAAAACGCTACGGTTTTGCCTCTGATTTTAATGGGGGCAGGACCAAGAGCTGTGGGGAGCATGGGCAGAACAGTTTTCCTCCTGCAGACTTGCAAGCCTAAGGCACCTTGTTCTTCCTGGCTGCAGAGCGCTGCGATGACTGGGGTGTGGACACCATGAAGCAGATCCAGATTTATGATGGGGAACCTGCCAAGATCAAATGCCCACTTTTTGAGACCTTCTTGAAGTACAACTACAGCACAGCCCACTCTGCTGGCCTAACCCTGATCTGGTACAGGATCGCGCAGGACCGGGATCTGGAGGAGCCCATTAATTACCGTCTCCCGGACAATCACATCAGTAAGGATAAGGACACCCTTTGGTTCTGGCCTGCTCTTCTCAATGACACTGGGAATTACACCTGCATGCTCAGGTAGGTTGTGGGGTGCAGCTTCTGTACGTCTTCAATCAAAGGACTTTATTGGAGGTGAGGAAATGGTGCTGTTGGCACCAGATCTTTCTGTAGGGAGACGACCATTTACATAAGCATTAATGGGAGAAGAATGTTACAATTATAAGACCGCTCGGTGCTGAGCCAATTTACATGGCAATAATGCTTGGAGCCTTGCAGACGTTAATGAGCGTGCCTCTCCTTGCTGCAAGTGTCCGTGAAAATATTATTGCTGAGCCCATGGCAAAATCCACAGGCACTCACCATTAAGAAGTGATCTGCATGTCTAGAGTAAAAATAGCTTCAGATGCAGGGGTAATGTTTTGACTGCACGCTAATTTGGCAAAGATTCATGAGATTCAGACTTCTAGGAAATTAAAAGTGTTTCTAACTGTGGTGCAAAAAGAACATAGCATCTGCTATGCACAAGAGCTCTTTTTCATCTTCCTCACGTTGTCTTTTGTCTGTGTCTTTGACCTTATGATCTGCTTTAGCAGCAGGGGAGTGGATGTTGCTTGTTAGTCATCTTTATAGGCTTTTCTTGGGCTTGTGTGGCCACCTCTGGTGGGGTTTTCTTTCCCATTTATGAATGAGTCAACTAAGGCTGTACAGACCTCATCAGCGCCATGATGCTCATTATTGCAGATGTAATTTTTATTTCATTCCACTGCTGTAGGAGTAAACAAGTTTCAGCTAATCAGCCCTGTTCTTGTCCACCCATAGGAACACAACCTACTGCAGCAAAGTTGCGTTTCCCTTGGAGGTTGTTCCGAAAGACCAGCACTCTTGTGTGAGCCATTCCATAAAACCTGCTGAGGAGATGTTCTACTTGGAGCACGCCAATCAGAAGATCACATGTCCAGACATTGATGGGTTTTACCCTGCCAGTGTGACACCGACTGTCAAGTGGTACCTGGTAAGACTGGGGGGGGTGCAGTGGGGTCTGTGAAAAAGCAGAGGTTGGCATGACATTCATGGAGCTGCGTTTCAGAGTCTCCCCAGTGACGATGCTGTTAATGAAGCTTTACTAATTTCAAGAGCTCTGCTTCCATTGAGTTCAAGGGTAAAACTGCTCTTGGAAAGGAACTGCGAGCTAACACTGAAGCTTTTTTGAGCAGCACACACAAGTGAAAAATACTCCTAGGAGGGATTTAGGTGGCTCAGTTCAGTTATGGGCAGTGTGCCTGACCTGCTGTGTGAGCCTCCCTCTTCCCTGTAAAGGAAACTGTCATTCATATTCCCCCTTCTTTAAAAAAACCCACCTGTTAATGAAAATTGCATCCTTTCCAAAATCCTCTGAGGTCAGGAAGTGAAGTTGTACATCAGGCTCTGCAAGGACAATGGGTGCCCTGTTTGACACAATTCAGCAAACCTCTTTTGTGAAGACTGACACATCTCTACCCCATGCTCCATACTTTTCTGTTGATTAGACTGTCTCCAGCCATTCTCAGGCTCTTGCCTACAGAATTACTGCTCAATTTTATTAAATTTGATCTCACTTTCTCTCTAGGTGGATGCCTTTAGTCAGTAGAGAATAAGAAGTCTCAGGGGATGTAAAGTCAGAGAGTTATGGGAATAAATTCTTCAATAACATTTCTATAAAGTGCTTTTTTATTTCTAGGTAGAAGATTTTGTATAAGTGAACTTAATAATAAAGGAAGTTGTCAACAAATGTATCTGCTGATTAAAAAAAAAAATTTAAAAGACCCAAAAGAAAAATCCCACCTCTACAACCCTGCAGGAAAAACTTCCTCTTGTATCAAGAGGAGCCGTTTCACTCCAGTAGTTTAAATGCTTTACTTGTATCGTTCATTGAAATTCACATCTCGGCAATCAATTAGCAGAATGAAACAAAAAGCCCCTTGGAAGTAATTTTTCAGGCAGCAAGTCATCCCATGCCTAATAAAAATCATTAAAAATGGTATATGACCCCTGTCTTAAACTACCCCATTAGGATGTATCTGATTTGGAAATGTACCATTCAAAAATAATCTCTTAGAAAATGTGCACATCTTTGGGTTTTATGACAATCAAGATGTTATCTGCATAACCTCTTTCTGAAAAGGGATCTCCAGCTTGGTATTTTGGCAGAGTTTTCCTGCCTCGCCTGACAGAAAGAGGAGTTATTAAGGTTTATGTACTACAGATTCTCGTTTGCTATTTGCAAATTCTGGGGCCTCATCCTCAGCTGAATTCAGCCAGGAGAGCTTGATTAGTCCCAAAAGATGGACATCAACGGGGTACATGTCCTTTAGTCTTAGTATCCATTTGTGACTACGTCATCATTTTCTTCTTGTCACTTTTTACTTTTACTCTTCACTCTGCTGAGGTGCTCACTTTTATTGCCAAGGTACTTCTGGATCAGAGATCTCTCTTTTATAAAATTGTCTGTGTTTAAAGTGGGATAAAGCTGTTGGGGTGATCTGCTTCATCACTTCGTTTTCAAGATGAACATAGCAGTACATATTCCAGCATGCTCAAAGTTCATGGTATTTAGGTCTGACCTACATCATGATCCCAAGTGTCATATTAATAGTTTAAAATCAGATCTTTGTAGTAGCATTTAAACCCGTATCTGTACTTTTGAATCCCAAACTCAAGTATTTTTCTGCCTGACTCCAGAACTGCAACTCGGTGGATAACTTCCATGAGCGATATCCCCAAGGGCCCAGGCTTGTCATTGGCATTGTCCGCAGTGCATATAAAGGGAATTACACTTGTATTGTGACATTCAAGGACCACGGAAGAACCTATAATCTCACCAGAACCATAAAGATGAAGGTGGTGGGTAAGAATGACTTTGAAATGTGTAAAATGCATGTGGATAACCGCAGAAGTGGTAAAAACAGATGGAAGAGTTTGTTGCAGGATCTGTTTGTGGTTGTATTCAGTCTGCATTACCCGAGTGACCTGGCGTGTTTTTTCATGCTGGGGTTAGATTTGTGTGACTGCCCAGAACATGCTGCAGTAGAGGTGTCTCCCACCACCATGTCACATGCCCCAAACACAGAGAGTGGCCAGGCTCAGGCTGGTGAGGTTCAGCCCATGAGATGGCCAGGGGTACCCTCTGCTGGCACGTGAATGCATAACCCTGGCACTCCTGCTCGTGGTCTCCTGTGCCCTTTGCCTGTCATTATTTGTGGGATTGTCGCTATATAGCCAACTTGTCTCCATCTTCTTGGAATCTCAAAGCCATTTGTGCTGGGGTTGAAACTGTTTATTAGCCAGGCAGAGCTCCAGGTACCCATTGCTTGGATGCCTTTGTCCCACACCTGCCAGGGAATTCTAGAGTTTAAAAACCTAGTGAGCTGTAGGATACATTCTGAGTTCCATGGAAACAGCTGTTTTAAGGGTTGAAATAAATATTTGTGACAGGAAATTATGTTTGTATTTTGTTTTTTTAGAAGCAGCAGTAAAAAGAAACTGGTGCAGGTTATGCTTTGTGGGAGATGGAAGCTATTCCGATGTGAGAGGCCCAAACTAGCTTACCTAAACTTTGCAGGAGCCTCAAAATCTGGATCTGGCCCTGAGTTTGGGGACTAGGATTAGATTTGTGTGTACATGGAACTCTGCAGCAGGAATGCATCATAAGTTAGATTTGGGAATGTGCGGTGTGGTGCGAGGGCATTGGGAATAAGGCAGCAAGGATTCCAGGTTTTCATGAAGTGTGGGTCCCCATGGGGGCTCTCTGTTGTCTCCTGCAGGATCTCCAAACAAGGCCTTGCCACCACAGTTCACCTCTCCCAATGAGAAAGTCGTGTACGAACTGGAAGCAGGTAAAGTCCAACACTCCCAGCCTGCCGGTGGGGCAGGGAGACCCAGCCAGGCACAAAGCTCTCCCCTGCCACTGCATCCCCGCTGTTTCCCTCGCAGAGCACACGAGCTGCCACGAGCTGCCTGGTAGACAGTGCAGGATGCCACTTCTTGATGCCAGAATAGGAGAGCACAGCTTTAAAAGTTGATTTTTTGCAAGGACAAATAAAGACAGATATTCAGGCGCTGAGATACAGAACTGCAGCTGCAGAAGCAGATGAAATGGGGACACTCAGCTGTTTAGGAGAATTCCTGTAGGACCTTGTCTCAGCCCTGGCCCTGGCTGTGGTTTGCTCCCACCCTCCCTCATTCACCCTTAGAATGGCTTTAGCCTTCTAGCCAATTCTTGCTCATCTTTCCCTTTCTTTGGCTGATGACTTCCTAATTAATGACAGCTCTCCTTCTGCTGACCTTGCAGCATTGGGTAATGGGGTACCACACCCTTTCCCTCACCCCTTCCCCCACATCATCAGTTTTGCCTAATAGCTTTTTGGAGCAATTCCCTATATCAAATGGATTGTGTCCCATTACATTGCTGTAATAAATGTGGAGCCAATGATGATGATTAGCACCAGAGTCTTCACTTTAAAAAACAGCTCTTCAGCTCAGAAGGTCAGATTTCATCCATAGTCCTCTGCAAGATAAAATCACTTACAGGCTGATCACAAAGATATTCACACTCCCAAGTCTGATCTTGAGCAGAAGTCAAATTCCAGAAGTATTTCCAAACCAAAATGCTTTTGTGGGGCTTGATCCTTCTCTTTATGGCATCTGTCCCCTGTGCAGTGGGTTTGATTAACACTGCCCAGCTTTCCAAGGACATGGTTGGCATGGAGCATGTCCCTTTGGGTGGGTCACTGGGTGCAGTCAAGGAATTTGTAACACATTTGAGAAGACAGGATATTTTTTTCTATTTATCTGTCTGTCACAAATCATCATGTCCAGGGATGTTAAGCAGTTATTACAGTTCATGTCAGAAAGTGGATGTTCCCTCCCTCCCTCATTCCTTCCTGTAGGGAGGCAGAGCTCAGGCTGGTTGAGTTTTGGACAGCACAAAAGTAAGGCTGGTGCTGTTCCTGCTCTGCAATGCCATTTTTTCTAGGAGATGATGGTCCTTTCTTTGCAGGTGATGACCTTATCCTGCCCTGTGAGGTTTTCTTCACATTCCTGAAGGACTCCCGGACGGAGGTGTGGTGGACCATAGATGGGAAAAACACAGATGACATCACAGACCCCAAGTTAAAAGTCACACAAAGGTAACATGTAACATGAACCTTCATCTGTATCTCTGGGTCCTGTGTGGGTACAGGCATGTGACAATCCCAATGGAGTGTGGAGTCTCCCTGTTAATCAGAAGCCCCTGTGTCTGCACCATGCTGTGATGAGCACCAGGAGCTCCCAGAGACAGAGCTGGACACTGTCATATCTTAGAGATGGATTTGAGGGAGCTTTGTTAACCAGTTCATATCATCATTTGTTCAGGTCCTGGTAGTGATGCCTATAGCTGCTGCTGTTGTGGGACTCATAAAACAGGGGCAGACAATTCTATTTAGAAGAGTGTTCCCAAATAGCATAAGGGAAAAAATGTTTCAGAAAAACAGAGGCTGAAAACAAGAATATTGTACATAGTATTGATTAGGAAGAATAGAGATTCAATCACATAAAGAACCCAAATGAGGATCAAAATCCCATTTGCTGGATGCTGTATCAAAGTGGAAGGCAGTCATTGCCCCAGTTGATTTGCAAACTAATGTAGAAAAAGGAAAGGCAAAAGGAAATACTGTATCCCTATTTTGCAGATGGTCAATTCAGGCAGAGAGAGACAAAGTGACTCATCCAGGACTGCATAGGGAATGTGACGTGAGCTCTGAATCTTGAGTTCATGAGATCTTGTTTATAGGCAAGAACTTCCATTTCCTCTAAAAGGCAATGTGGCACAGCTGCAATGAGAAAATTATGAGTGGTAAAATAAATATTAAGGAAAATCAGATAAAGGAATAGCTGCAGCTGTATTAAAATCTGAAGTGTATATCGATTTATAAATATCAGTTTATGTGTTTTGGTCTTTTTAAAGAAAGAGGTTATATCAGGGAAAGGAATATCTGTCACTAAAAACTTGCTGCACTTTCAGATGTGTAATGCTCTAGTTCTTCTCTTACAGTGAAATTACGAGAGATTTCGAAGACAAAACTCTGATAAGGACTCTAACAGTTGCAAAAGCCACGGCAGAGGAGCTGAAGCGGAATTACACTTGCTATGCCCGGAACGCCAGAGGCGAGGAGCACAGCCAGGCCGTGGTGCGCGTGAAAGGTGCGGGGCAGGGGGCAGGGGGGACAGGGAGGCTGCTGGGGGGGTCCTGGTCCTGCCTTGAGCCTTGCCCTGCAAAACAGTGAGGGAGCAAAGAGCTCCATCGGGCCTCTCTGTCTAACACAGTCTGTTCTGTGGGCACTGCTGCGTTATTGCTGTCACGCTGCACCGCTGCATTATTGCTGTCACGCTGCACCGCTGGGTTATTGCTGTCACACTGCACCGCTGCGTTATTGCTGTCACGCTGCACCGCTGGGTTATTGCTGTCACGCTGCACCGCTGCGTTACTGCTGTCGCGCTGCACCGCTCCGTTATTGCTGTCACACTGCACTGCTGCGTTATTGCTGTCCCAGTGCACCGCTGCGTTATTGCTGTCACGCTGCACCGCTGGGTTATTGCTGTCACGCTGCACCGCTGGGTTATTGCTGTCACGCTGCACCGCTGGGTTATTGCTGTCACGCTGCACCGCTGGGTTATTGCTGTCACGCTGCACCGCTGCGTTATTGCTGTCACACTGCACTGCTGCATAATTGCTGTCACACTGCACCGCTTCTTGGAGGCAGGGAGCAAAGGGCCCTTCCACGGGCAAGTGCCTGGGGAGAGAGAGGGGTGGGCAGATCTGTTGTCCTCTCCCCATCCGTGTACTGCAGGGGACAGGCTGCTTGAAATGATTTCAGGCTGCTTGGTTGTGTGAGGGTTTTGCGTGACACAACAGCTACCAGTTGGCATCCTGCAGAAGACAGACTGCACGCACTGGCATTGCTCAGGGAGTGAGACAGTCACACCATGATGCTCTGTGGTTTTTCTCCTTGCTGTCACAATGTTGCAGTCTAGGTGCAGCCACCTCAGCGTGGATGGTATCGTCTGATTCAGCTCTCTTCTGTGGGTTTTTCCTGCATCTTTTTTTCATCAAGGATTTTGTTCTTGTTTCCCAGACCCACCTCCCAGTAATAAAAGCTATGTGAGGCTTTCTGATTAAGGTGGATTTTTCTGCCTCCTTATCAGCCTCATCTAGAGCTTCAACACCTGCTTTTACTGTAAGTTAGACCTCCCCTCTCCCACAAGGAATGCTGCCTTGCCTTGTGTAGCTCATGCCAGACACCTTCTTCCCTCTACTCTGCATTATAAGCAAGGGAAGGCTCATGGGGATCTTTACTGGAAGATCTTTTTCTTCTTGGTACTTGCCCTCCTTCTTTTTTAGTCTTAATTCTTTTGAGAAAAACCTTTTCTGGATTGTTAGGAAGGAACAATAGACCAAACACATAACTGAGAAAAACTAGAAACCATCTGCCAGTGTGTTCATACTCTGTATATAATTCTTCTGGTGTGATAATATTTGTACATGTAGCAGAAGTGAATCTGAAATACTCACATTCTTTCTCTATATAACAGTGTCTAAACGCTGTTTTCTAGTGGACTGATCTGTACCATCCTCTCTTTTCCTCCCCATGTCTGTTCTTGGTTAGTTGACTGGGTTTGCTCTGAGCAGACATGGTTACCCACCACTCCTTCTCCCTGTTCTGTTCCCCAGCAAAATCCAAGAACCATGCCTAGCTGCTGCTTGCAGAGCAACCTTAAGCTAAGCTCACTGCAGCCCGTCCCACTGCACATCCCATGGAGCATCAGGCATGCCAGAGCCTAACCCCTCAGCACTTGGCTGCCAGTTTTTAGCAACTGGCTCTGTATGTTGGTGTCTTGGGGTGACTTTATGATGTGTATCCGCTATTGCCACTCTATGCCCAGAAGATGAGTCCTGTGCCTTTCTGTGCCTTTAAAACTGGATGCAAGCGAGAAAAAAAGCCAGACAAAGTTTTTCAAAGCAGTTCTGTGCTCCAAGGACACTGCTGTCTCTCTCAGTGTTGCTGCTGTGGGGAGAAGAGCAGAGAAAAGCCCCTTCCGGTTTTTTTGGCTCCTGTTCTCAGAAGAGACAGAGAGTTAAACTTTTTTTTTTTCTGGGACTTTGTTTTTTTTTCTTTTTTCTTCTCCTCTGGACTGTTCAACAATACCAGAACACACTAGGAGAACTTCCCACCGAGGCCCAGAGGTGGGCCCACGCCAACCCAATTCCGAGGAGGATGAGAGAGGCCACACCCAGAGAAGGACTCTAAAATCTTCCCAGGTTTCTCTCCACAGCGAGAGATTTTATTATTTAGCATTATTATCCTTTTCTGTGTGTTTGTTAAATAAATAGGTTTTTTCTTTCCTTCATTTTCCTCCAAGGAAAATCTTTTCTTTTCCAAACCTGGTTGGGGCGAGGGGTGGCTGTAATCTGCCTTCTATCAAAGGATATTTTCCTCCAAATTTTCCTCAAACCAGCACAGTTGGCTCTAACTCTTTCATTACATTAGGTCATATACATTTCTTGCTTTTTCCTGGATGATTTTCCTCTCCTTCTCATGTACTTCTGCTGCTCATCACCTAATGAACATTGATAAATTTCTTCCATTTTCGATTTTGTAATTCAGTTTTATTAGAAAGTTATTGAATATTGGAATGTGGTGGTGTTTCCACTCCCCGTTGTTCTTTTATTATGCAGTTTGCCAGTGTGCACATCAACTGCCACCACCAGAATTGCCCAGGGATACAGTTAGAAATTTTCTGTCCTTAGTACAAAGAAACAGCAGTGGTGTGATAGACAGTATATGAGTTGTGGGGGGGCTGTGATGTTCTGGCTTGATGCCCACAGGTTGTCCTGTTTGTTTGCAAGCATTTCAGCTTTTCTGTAAAGAACTCTGATTCCTCTTTCATGGTAGAAAACAGTCAGGCCATGGCTAGTTATATCCTGGGTGTCAGTCTGGGACAAGCCACAAGGCCTGTGTCTGTTTGATAGGAAAGGAGAATGGTAACCGATGCTTTTATTTTGATGCAGATGCTTTATCTGGATCTCTCAGAAATCAGAGCAGTTGGGTGTGAGAAAGAAACAAGCCTGACACTGCAGAAAATTCCTGGGAAGCACGGAAGAAAGTAGATTACACACTATCTGAGAACAGGAAAGGCGTCCTGTTTTCTTCGAAGCCTGCAAACCTTGAGGAAACGAACAAACTGTCAGGCTGATGGATTTATTACAGACCTGCACCCGGGCTGCCTGCGAAGGGCTGAACAGAGATTCTCACACTAAGTGTATCAGTGCTGCCTTAACTCTGCAATAAACAGACTCATTTTGCTCTCACCTTATGAGTCTCTCATTCATACGCAGACGGTCGTGTTGCCCCAAGATTCAGGACTGCTGAGAAGGTCATGGTCATGTTCTGGCTTTGGACTGTGCAGGTTTCTTCCACCAACAGGTCGTTCTACCACCTGGTTGCTGCCAGGGCCTTGCTCAGAGACAGAAGTCCAGCCTGTGCTATGGACTTGCTCTGCCAGCATAACCAGACCTAATAACCCAGAATGGGGCTGCAGGGTGGCCAGCCATCACGTGTCCTGCCAGAAAAGCCTTGACCCGGCCACCTTATTCTGAAGGGTCAGCTTGGCTCCTGACTGTTCCTTTGTAGTGTTTGTCTGTGTGTGGCACAAGCTTGTTCCTGCCTAGCTGAAGGCCCAGCCTGACCCCCTGTTTATTTTTGTCCTCAGTTGTAGCACCCAAGTACACTGTGGAGCTGGCCTGTGGCCTGGGGGCGACCATCCTGCTCGTTGTGGTGCTCATAGTCATCTATCACGTGTATTGGCTTGAAATGGTCCTCTTCTATCGGGCTCATTTTGGAACTGATGAAACCATTCTAGGTAAGGAGTTAACGAGCTTTCATTTATTTATCCCGCTGCAGACCAGGCCCTTTGTTTTCATATAAAATTTTTCCTGTAAGCTATTTTTAACCCTCTTCACAGCGTAACGACATTTTGACCTTCCATTTCTCTACCTACATGCAGTTGTGTGGGTCATTTTAGAGCAAGAGGAGTCAGGCTTTTGGCTCAGGGGAAAGGAGAAAAAAGTTCTCTCTGTTCTCTGCAGAGGTGGAGCATGGACATGCCAGGCTTCCGAGGCACTGCCCTGCTGATCTAGCTGTGTCACCCTATCTAGATTGTCAAGATAAGTCATCAGGTTTCACTAAATCCCTGGTTTCCCTGGTGACTCTATGTAAGGATTCATGATCTGATCCAGAGTGATCTGCTTTAAAATGTGGGAATGCATCCAAAAGGATGGATGTGGAAATCACCGTTCTGTCCTCAGTTCTTCCACAGCTTCCCTGTGTTACCGGGAGTTCATTGCTGGGGACTCTGAGGTGAGACTTCCTCCTCTGGAGGAGGAGGAGGGTGTTTGAGCCCTTGCAGCTTGTGGTGTGAAGCTGCCACGGGGCTGCGGCAGCTCTCGGAGGGTGTAGGCAGGGTGCAAGTCTCTGTCTGGTGGGGCTGCTCACGTAGATAGACAGCAACGAGAGGGAGCAAAGTCAAAGATGTCAAAAGAGTAAAGAACCCTGGACAGAACGTGTTGGTCTGTGGCAATCTACGTGCCTTAAGCTGCAGTGCCTGGGCTCCAAGTGAGCCTTCCTGCCTGCTCTCTGGCGAGCCGAGGGCCCAGCAGCACGGGCAGTGTGACAGGTGTCCCTTGTGCCCTTTGTGTCCCCGCGCTCGCGCTGCCCAGACGGGAAGGAGTACGACGTGTACGTGTCCTACGCGCGCAACGCCGAGGAGGAGGAGTTCGTGCTGCTGACGCTGCGGGGAGTCCTGGAGAACGAGTTCGGGTACAAGCTGTGTATCTTCGACAGAGACAGCCTCCCCGGGGGAAGTGAGTATCTCACAGGGGGCTGTGCTCCACGCGCCTCCTCTCTTTACTGTTCTTTGAGGTATTGATCGCTGATTGAAACAAGCCTGTCCAGATTATTTTTAGGATTTTTTCCCCATCACTGTTAATGTTCTCTTTTCGGTGTCTTCTAATGTTTTGGCTTCACGTGGCAGTGTTGCTGATGCTCCAGGCCATGAAAAAGGCTGCTGTGGGCAAGTGATAGTGGTTGGTTGTTTCAGTTGCTCTCTCCAGGAGTGATGTGCAGGAATGTCAGCATGGAGAACGGGACAACTGACCTTCATGTAAGCCCTCTCAGCTGCTTTAAAAAAATAGAATAAAGTCAAGGCTCGAAGAAAAGAGGCAGGGGAAGTGTTACACTGGATCAGATTGGTAGCTCACAGAGGGTAATTGTGAATGCTTGTAAAAACCAGGAGTGTCTGCTTCAGGAAGGAGTGGAAAGTGCCATAATCAGTGAGAAGATAATGTGCGTCCCATTAATCCTCGTTAATTAGGTAGTTTGTGTCTAATATGGCATACAATTAAGCTCCTATTTTTAAAAGTACTTTGTTGCAGGTAGTGAGACTCATCTCTTCAGTAAGATGTAGTCTTTTTTCACTGTTCTGAGATAAATCATACAAGGTTCTGGACATAGTGTCTGCTGCAGGGAGGCAGGGAATCACCAAGAATGGAAGTTTGTGAAACTCTCCAGATACACATACCTTCACACAAGTTCCACAGCAAGGGCACAAATCTAGGCAACACTCTTAATTTCCAGTTTTTTGGAGGCTGAATTGGCTGTATGATCCTGATGCCTATTAAAAGTTCAAAGTGTGAATTTCTGCCAGTACAGACCTCCCGCTTTGAATTCATGGGCTTTGCCTCAGGACCCCACCGGTGACAAAACCTGTGCTGAGAAAGTCCACTGGGGTCCCTTTTGAGTAGGACAGGAGGGACAGCTGGATTCTCAGCCCGGCTGCCTGACAAAGGGAGCAGAATCAGTCTGGGTTCTGTTATCTTTCTCTCCTAGATTGTTGCCAGGATCTAGGAGCACCTTGAAGTTTGAGGGTAAATAAATATATATGTCTCAGTGAGACAGCTGCAATCCTGGTGCTGTTCCTTCTGGAAGAGAGCCTGAATGACATGGCAGAGCACTCTCCAGGCTCAATTTGCTTCATGCCTGTGTCAGGCTCAGAGCAGGTTTGCTCTGAGCCATTTTCACCAGATGTCCATCTCCCTCCTGTTCCCTCTGCTGGTTCTTGCCTTGTTCACTTTGGAGGGTGTCATTTTCCTCCCAGCACGGCTCTCCTGGGCTCTCTGTCCTTCACCCTTACCCCCAAAGGTTGCCATCTGTGCACCCCTCAGTCCCTGCCAGCCTCAAGCCAGCGCCAGCCCTGGGGAGTGCTGCTGGAGTGGTTTGTCACTGCACTGCTGTCCGTGGTGTTGCTGGGGCTTCCCCAGCACTTCTCAGCCAGGATTTGACTAATCTCCTTCTCAGGAAACACGGCGGGCCAGGAAATGGCTTTTGGCAGCTGGTGTCATGCCTCCAGCGTGTGCATCTGAGTCATGGGTAAAGAGTTATGTTGTCCTTGATGAAGAAACAGTGGGAGATGGATTATCCCACGAGTTAGCTGACAGGAACTAATCAAACGTGCTTGACAGCTAAATGAAGTTGTCTGTCAGCATTATTTTACTCTCCGTTGTAATTTCTGACCAGTCAAGAGTGTTCCCTTTTCAAGAAAGTGTGGGAGATCCTGCAGCAGAGAGTACAAGCACCAGGATTCGCACTTACAAGGGATTTTCACATTAATTACAGGAAGGTGGCCAAGGACAGTCTACCTGCAGATGTTAGAAAATTAAAGAGGAGCCACAGTTACCATGACGTGTCTCCAGCTCAAAGGGTGTAATTTTTGGGACACTTGACTGAAAGTCCTCAGAGTCAGTTCTAAAAATGCTCTAATCTGCTTTCATAGGTGATGGCAGCAGAAACAGATGGATGAGTAACAGGAGTTAGGATGGTAGCATCACCAAAGCAAATTATCCCATGAGGACACTCGGGGAGGGTGTAGTTACTTTTTTTGTGTGGTGAAACTGAGGCTAGAGGAGTGAAGGGAGTATCCAGAGTAATTTTGGACATCTGCCAGAGGAGGATGTAAGCATAGATATTCAGGCTTCCTGAAGCCTCTTCAGGGTGAGTCTTTCCCTTGAGTTCACGTGTTATCCAGCTGGCAACTTCCCTGCTTTGCTCCAGAGAGCCTGTTTTTCCCCTCTCACTAGAAGGAGGCTAATTCTGAGCCTGAGATTAGCAGCCCTCTTGGCCACAAGGCACCCTCATTGTACTGGGGGGTGTCAGTGGTGTGTAGCACAGTGACTTTTAGGTGTAGCTCTCTTGGTTATCTCCGTATAGCATGGGGAGGAGAAAGTGCCTCTATAGGTAGTCTGGAGCTGATGGAAAAGATGTCACTGTATGGGGTAGTGGGAACCAGCCCTGGTATAGGAGGTCCCATCTGGAGTCACTTGCAGGATTGGGAAGCACCAGTGTAGTCGAGAGAGGACCTCCAAGGGATTTTATTGTCCCCTTCAAGAGCCACCTGGTGTCACAGCAGCAGCTCAGAAGCATGTTCTTGGGCATCACTAACCACCTCAATGTTTCTTTCTCCCAGTTGTCACAGACGAAACCCTGAGCTTCATCCAGAAAAGCCGACGTCTGCTTGTTGTCCTGAGCCCCAACTACGTCTTGCAGGGGACACAGGCCCTGCTGGAGCTCAAGGCTGGCCTAGAGAATATGGCCTCCAAGGGCAACATCAAAGTCATTCTAGTGCAGTACAAAGCCATCAAGAAGAGCAAAGTGAAGGAGCTGAAGCAGGCCAAGGCGGCCTTGAATGTCATTAAATGGAAAGGCGAGAAATCCAAGTTCCCAAAGGGCAGGTTCTGGAAGCAGCTGCAGGTGGAAATGCCAGTGAAAAAAATTAGCAGGAGTTTAAGCCTTGATGGGTTGATGCATATCCCTGAAAAATGTTTGACACAATCAGAAAACAAACCAAAACACACCACAGAAATCCACAAGTTGGGCCAGGGAGTGGGGAGGAACTCAGGGTTATTTCCATGAAGGACCATGTCCCGAGCATTTCAGAGGATAGTCATGTTTTTCCTACAGTTTTGATATTGCTCTGTCAGTAGAGAGACCAAAGATGCAAACACCTCCTCTCTGCTAATGTATGTCCTTGTTATCAACCACACAAGCCCTGGGCTTAAGGTCTAAGTTTGCTATCCAGGTGGGATGCATGCAGCACCTTGTGATAGCATGGCCAGTACTCCTAGATCCAGTTCCTATGGGACCTTCATTAGCATCCAGGACAGAGCTTCTTTCCTCTCCTAAGTGACTTCACTCCTTTCTGGTCCTCAGTCCCTGTTGCAGAGGCTGAGGAACAGTTTGCAAGGTGGCTCCAGTGCAGAGCCTTTCCTGCAAGTCCCAGGTCTGTAGTCCCAATCACTTCTGGGATCACAGACTTCTGCTGCACTGCGGGGAGCGTAGACTCATGAGGCTCCTCATCTTTGCTCCCCACATTTCCTTTGAAGCAGATGCATCCAGGTAGTTTGACAATGGGAAATGGCTGTTACAGAAGCATTAAAAAAACCCCCACAACTCTACTGGGTGCTGTTTGTATTGTAGCACGTCTAGTAACAAGTGGTCAGTCTCTGGAACTCTGCAGTCTCACAAGTACTCCAGATCCTTCAGAGCTGCTTGTAATCCAGGGAAATCTCTCGTGAGTACAGGCCATGGAGCATATCTGAGAGATGTTTCTTTGTAGAGTAAACTCAGGGAATTTACAAGCACTACAGGGAACCCCAATGTACTACTGAACCTGCCTACTGGCTCTGCACTGGCTGGGGGAAAGCTTCGTGCAAGGTGCTGCCAAGGTCTTTGGGATGACACTGGGTGTAAGTCCAACTCACCAAGACACCCTACAAACTTATTTGAACTTACTAAGTAACTACTACTTCTGTCCGTGTAGGTAAGACTATGAGGACAGGCTGAGAAAGCTGGGGATGTTATCCCTGGAGAAGGCTCCTGGGAGACCTTATTGTGGCCTTTCAATACTTAAAGGGAGCTTATAAGAAAAATGGGGACCAACTTTTTAGTAGGGCCTTTTGCAATGGGACGAAGAGTAATGGTTTTAAACTAAAAGAGGGTAGATTTAGACTATATTTAAGGAAGATGTCTTCCTTTACAATGAGGATGGTAGAACACTGGCACATGTTGCCCAGAGAAGTGGTGGATGCTCCATCCCTGGAAACAGTCAAGGCCAGGTTGGACAAAGCTGTGAGCAACCTGATCCAGTTGAATATGTCCCTGCTTATCACAGGGGGTTGGCCTCTGAAGGTTCTTCCCAACCCAAATTATTCTATGATTTTATGAAGACTGTCTTCTCTGCCTGGTTATGAACAACATCACCATTTCTAATTCAGGGCTTAGCTTTAAACTAGCTTTGGCTTTGCAAAGCAAGTCTCCCCCCAGTCTTGTTTCCAGCCCAGAGCTGCAGAACAGAGGATGTATGTCAGCTTCTGCAACATTTGCACAAAATGGAAACACAAAAGCGTCTGTGTAGCTGTCCTTGCTTCAGCAGGAGATGGCGTGGTGAGTTAACCCCGCCACACAGTTCATGCTGAGGAGGGGAGTTTCCTGTCCCTTGTAGGACAAACCAAAGCACAGTGAGTGCTTTCGGCTGGCATTGACTGGTGCTATGGTTCACAATGTTTTCAAATAAAACTACAAGCTCTGGGGGTGTCTCCACACCCCTGTAGTTCCCAGTGCAAGGACCTGCCCACATAATTGTGGAGTTCAGTATTAGACACACCAAGTGCATACTTATTTTTATTGATGGTGGTTGCTCCTGAGTCACCTTCATGCATTCACTCTGTTGGTGTCCAGTGGGTGAAGCATAAGCATTCATAATGGCACTATAAAAGCACTACAATTTAGAGTCTATGCACTATTCACCCAGCTGAGCTGGGAGCTTTGAGGGTGCCCCAGTAAAAAGCCCAGACTTAAAGGTGTGGGACTGAATCCTGGTGTCAGGGAAACCTTTTGCCCATAGCATTTTATGATTAATAATGTTATTCCAGGGCTGCAGGGAGCTACAGCCCCCCATGCCCTTGGTCAGGTACTGTATGTCATGTTCAGGAATGGTACCCCACAATTCAGTGCTCTCCCTGAAACCATGTGCCCCTCATTTTCCCCATCTCCCTCCCCCAGCAGAGGCAGGCGAGGACAGTTGGAGGTACAAAAGGTAAAGACCCGCTGTGAGATAAGAAAAATTTACTGGAAACGGCAATGAGATTATAAAATGAACAGTAACAGCAACAGTACTGATGAGAGAGGGTACAAGAAACGAATTATTCACATGGAAAAAAACCCCAACAATAGACAATACCTGGCTACTCCCTCTGTCATGCTGTGCTGGCCCAGAAGGGACTCTTTTGCCCCAAAAGAGACCTGCCCCCTGCAAATGTGAGGTGGTGTAGAATAACTTCAGTGTCCTGGACACTGCAAAACCTAACCCTGTCCTGGCTGGAACCAGGACACTGTACAAATGTGGAACAAACAGGGCTTCTTTCTTACCATCCTCTTCATCCTCCCCACCCCACGTAAGCTTTGATTTCAGCAGGTAAAATTGCAGTCAGCTTCCCTGGAGCTCCTCATCTGCTCAGAGGTGCTTAAAAGTTTTGTTATGAGCTTTTCTACTGTGGTTGTCTGTGGAGGAACAGAGCTGCTTCCCACACTCCAGAAAAATTCATTTATAAGAGACAGCACCCAAACCCATGCTCAGCTTTGTGAACCCATTGCAACTGTGTCATTTTGCCCAGCTTCACCTTTTTGTTTGTGTTTTAAACATCTCTGTAATCAGCTGCCAGATCTGCAGGCAGAGGTAAGGCCCTGAGGCCAAAGCAGAGCTGTGTTAGATTCCCACCTGACTTTTAAAAAATGGACTCCAAAATACTCATAAATTGAATTGACATCCCAGACCTCACTACATCACATCTCACTTTTGGCTGAGTTACCAAGAGAACTTCTGCTGATGTTTTAGTAAGTCTGATTATTTTAGCAAGTTAAATCCACCTCATGCATTTTGCTGATTTTATTGAAAGAGTTTTCCAAATAATTAATAGACCTGGACTTTCTCAGGCATGCACTGCAGTGGCCTTTGGTGTCATTGCAGCCCCAGAACAGGATTACTGAGAGACATCAGCAGAGCACCCTCAAGGCGAAAGGTGTGATGGTTTGGGAGGGGCCTGGGAGGTCAGAGGGAGCAGTGTGGAAGGAATAGTCCTGGAGCAGGCTCCCCTCACCCGGGAGCTTTACCATGGGCTTTGCTGGCATCTGTCAGGCCAGGGGTAAAGCCCAGTCCCAGCTGTAAAGCAGATCTGCAAGCACCTCGGATACGCCTGTCATTTCATTCTCTGCCACATGCGGTTTGCATTGTGGGATTCTGTCACAGCATCTGTCTGAATCAGTTGATTCATTTGAGTTTCTGTGCTCTAACCTAACATTTATCAATATGCAGCTCATGAAAAGTTCCTCATTGTTATTTCATGGGGAAACAGCGTGGCACAAATTGGAAAAAATATCTTCCTTCCCCGTGCTGTTTGATGTTGTACAGCTGTTCCAGAGTTTTCCCTTTTCTGTATGTTTTTGCCTTTGTGTGATTTGGTTTGTGAAGTGTCAGTATTATTTTATTTTGCTTTTTCAATAAAACATTTTCATTTTTGCATTTCAGTCCTTGTGCATTTCTCATAAGTACCATCTTCCCATTACGTCTGCAAGGTGCTATTAAAGAAAGATGATTGTGTGTAGTCCAAGATCATTTGGGGCTCCTCCTTGGAACAGGACATTTTCCTGCCTGTTTCATGCTGTGCCTGCAGAGGCACCTGAGCTCCCAGGGCCATCCAAGCAGAAACACAGTGACACACAGCATTCAGATGTCTCACAGCAGTGGACACACACACAGAGAAAGTCTCTGATCTGCAAGGTGCTCACTTGGCAATCACAAGACAGAATGATGGGAAGGAAACATCATCTCTTTGCTTTAAAGATCAAATCAGAATCTTAGAAATCTGCCCAAACCACAATCAAGCTCACTCAGGCTACTTTGCCCATCACCTTCTAGGTTCAGTCAGCTTCATATTTTCTCGTGTAAGTCACTTTCTTGTCCACTTCCCATGTTTGCCTGCCTGCAGGTAAGTTGAGAGAGAGCCCAGCACTTCCAGACCACTAGCAAAATGAGTACCTGTGACAATCGATGGATTTGAGGTCTGTGGGTATGGGATCTGTGACCATAATCCTTATAATCTCTGTTACATCTTTGGGGTGCATTGGAGAGACACAAGTAAACCAGTAAAAATATGCAGTCTTTTGCAAGCATTTAGTAAAGATGGAAGGTTTTTTAGTATAAAGCAGATAACCAAGAGTATTGAATCCCCAAGCCCTTGCAGTGTTATTGCTGCCTGTCCTATCCAGTGCTGTTTCACTGGGAGGGAAGATCCTGCCCTCACACTGTGAAGTGTCTGCTCAGGATTTTTCATGGGCTGGGTAAACACTGCAAACTGAACATCCCTAGGTATCCTGGTCAGCCAAGTGTAAATGCATCCTATTGTCAGAAATCAAATATATCTTTGGGAATTTGAGCATTTTCCCGGCAAAAAAAAAAAAGTCTCAAAAAAAAAAAAAGAGTCTCAAAAAGTGTTTCAAATTCAAAATTGATAAAAGAAAGCCAGCACTGTCACCTCAATCAAAACATTTCATTTCAGCAGCATCAGAGTCATTCATGTTAATTGAACCTGGACTTTTTGAGCAGGCAGGTAGAATAGGTGACCTCCCTGGGGCAGCTCCTGCTTACATTTTGCTGTGGTTCTGTGATTCCAGTTTCAAAAAGAAAGACCTTTAAATCAGCAAAAGAGCTTTTTCTTTCACAAACTGTTGAAGCCTGGCTGTTTTCAAAATAGATTTCAATCAGTTGTAGAAAAGTTTGAATGAGGTCTGGACTTAGTAGAGTGGAGATTGCTGCCAATTCTTTATGCCCTTGAAATAGGGTGGTAAAAACGTGTCATGGAGGTAAGTGACAATTCTGACAGAACTGACTGTATCATCTGCTTTTGGTTTCAATGAACCAGTGTTTTCCTGTGTGTGTTGGGGGTAAAAATCCCCCCAAACTTTGTATACAAGAGAAAAAAATCTCTCAAAATAATTTGATTTTATTTCCAGTTTTGTTAACTAAACAGTGCCCTACTTTCTCCATTAGGATTTGATCATTTTTCCTATCTTGGTCTCCAAATAATCTAGTGACAATGAGTTTTACAGCTAGCCATACTTCTTTGAAAAGTATTGCTCTGTGCAATATTAAAGTAAGGTGCATCCAGTGCACCTTCTGCTGTGAGATAAGAGACAGCCAAGTGCTGGCAGAATAAGAGGCATTGCCATTGCAGGGAAGGAGCAGTATTTTTAGTCCTATAAAAGACCATTGTTCCACTTTCAGGGAGAGAGGAGAGTTTCCAGCGTGAGCAATGAAGGCTTTAGCAGTGTGAAATGGAAGGGAAGCAGCAGGTAGCTCTTCTTCCCAGCAGAGCTCTTTGAAAGACTTTCCTAGAGGTAGATTTTTCTCTCTGAATGTGCAAGAGCTCTTACTCTAATGATCCTTGTCCTGCTTGAACACCAACTTGTCCTTGGGTCCCCTCTCATCTCAGGCACCAGCACTTAGTAAGTGTATGGATTTTTAAAAGTTTTTAAAGGTTTATTACTCAGCTTTTGTTAATTTGCTGAGCACCACAGCCCTATAATTTCCATCTTTTCCACTGCTCACCCTTTAGCCACAACACCTTCAGTATGCTTTCTGCATCCCAAGGCACAGGTGGAAGTCCAAGGACATCCTTCAAGTTTGCTGCTTTTCAAAATTGGTAATAAAAGAGATGCTGCTCTTGCCTGGCACCATTCCAGCTAAGCTTCTTGCTGAGCTTTACAACTTGGAATTAATCCCAAGAAATGCTTTGAAGGACAGTATTTCCACCCCCCATGATGCCTAGGGGAACTGGTGGAGGGGTTTAAGGCTTTCTAAATTTGGAGGTTTCTACTTAGAGATGAGAGAGCATGACAGGGTGGAGGTGGGTCAGCCCCTGCAGTTCGAGCTGTGGCAGGATGACATGATTGCTTTGATCCCCTGATGCAAAGGGTGGCTCAAGCTGTGGGCAGGTGGTTCCCAAACAAGACCCACCCTTCATCAAATGCCTGCACTTCCCTGGGCAGGAGTGATGCTGTGCAGGACAGAAGTCAGAGTACAGTCATGGCATATCCTGGCTTCTCATTTACCACCTCAGCCTTCTCAAAAACCCACTGCACAGCAAAAATGCTGCCAGCAGGAGTGTGGGCAAGTCGAAAGTCACAGAGCTTGTGCCAAGTTTCCCTCTGTGGAAAGAGGGATCTGTGCAGGTATGCCACCAAACAGCTTCCTTAGCTTTTCTCTCCCCACTCCCTTCTCCTTGTGCACCCCAATCCCTCTGCCCTTGTACTCTTAGATACCACTGAAGCCGTGTTTGACTTCATCCAGAGGAGCCGCAGGATGATCGTGGTCCTGAGCCCCGATTACTTGACTGAGAAGAGCATCAGCCTCCTGGAGTTCAAGCTGGGCATCATGTGCCAGAACGCCATAGCCACCAAGCTGATCGTGGTGGAGTACAGGCCGCTGCAGTGCACCCACCCCAGCATCCTCCAGCTGAAGGAATCTGTCTCCTTCGTCACCTGGAAGGGGGAGAAGTCCAAGCGCTCCGGCTCCCAGTTCTGGAAGGCGTTGCGGCTGGCACTGCCCCTGCGGAGCCTCAGCGCCAGCACGGGCTGGAACGAGAGCTGCTCCTCGCAGTCGGACATCAGCCTGGACCCCGTCCAGAGGAGAAGGAGCCGCTTGAAAGGACAGCCTGACCCACGGGGTGCCACACCTGTGACTCTCACCCACGGAGGGACGGCCTCGGCCTCCGAGTCAAAGGCCAAACACCGAGCCAAGCACTTCCTGACGTGCCGGTGTTGCGGGACCCACTGCAATGGCAGCAGCAGACTCAAGCACAAGGCGCAGGCCGTGGCGGAGCCCAGGTGGGACAGTCACCTCTGCAACCCGGGCTCGGGCAGGCCCCCGGCACAGGGCCTTCAGGGCAGGGCTCGGGCCGAGGCCCCGCCGGCACAGGCCCCTGCCCTCGCCCTCTGCCATTACAGTGACCTGTCAAACAACAACGACTTCTACGTGCTCTAACCCATGGGCTGGAGCCCTGCTGGTGCTGGACCAGTGAAAGAAACTCTCTGCAGCCTCAGACAGGATACTTTTACCATGCCACAGGCTGGCATGGTGCCATTAAGTGTCAGTCCCATGCCTGCACGGAGGACTGCAGCAATATCGCTGCTGGTGACCTGAGCCAGGGACCTGCAGCCATGCACAGAGCAGCGGCTGGGGGCTTCCTGCCCGGGTGCTTCTCCTGAATTTCAATTGCAAAGTGGAGCTGAAAATGTGTTTCTCTGGCGTTGCTTTTCCCACACCGTGGCTGTGTTTGCAGCAGGGCTGCTGCTGGGGGCGGGTGCGGGAGGGCAGGTCCCCAGCTGGGGCCCGGGAGGGAGGGAGCAGGGAGAAGCCATCCTGCTGGCAGTAACCTCTGGAGAAAGGGGAGCAAGCCTGCATTTTGCAAGGGCTAAAACTTTGCTAATGAGGGTAACGGGAGCCCCTGCCACTGCAGTTATCCATTGTGGTCTAAAAGAACTTGCAACAGTTTTAAGAAAAGCCCTTTCTCTCTAAATAAAATTGATTTGTTTAACCCGCTGTTGTAAAAAGTTCCATAGGAACTGGTAAATGCTGGAGCGTTTTTCACCAGGCAGTCCTGGGGGATATGGTTTGCCCAAGCTGGCTGAGGTCCCCTCCTGTTCCCAGAGCTTGCAGTGTGCTCCTGGGCTTGGTCCCTGTCCTGGTTTCACCATATGATGAATTTGTTCTGTCAGTTGAGTGGCCTTCCACGCAGCGGGAAAGAAAACCATTACAAATATAGGGAAATATCATTTAAAAAATTCTCTGAGTAGTCAATGAGCTCAGGGATAGGACAAGACCTCAAACGCTCACAGAAGCAGGGAGCTGCGGGGTGGCACGGCCCTGGCTGTTTGCAGAGAGGGCTGGCTTTACACAGGGGCTCAGTCCCACCGGCACAGGCACCTGCAGCCAGTGGGGAATGAAGGAATCCCTGCCTAGGGAAGCTGCCAGAACCCTGGGGACCACTGTGACACCACAGAAGCTCAGGGAACCCTGGATAAGGTGGTGACGCTAGGGAAGCTGAGGGAACCCAGGGGACCAATATTATGCACTGGAACCTGGGGGAACTGAGGGGCCATGGTGACACTGTGGCGCTGTGGAAACTGGATTGTGCTCAAGGACACGCTCCCCTGCGTTGCTTCTGCTACAGAGCGGAGGGAAGAACCTTCCTGCTTTTTCCCAGCTCTCGGCTCCTTTTCTCGGGAGAGGGATAGAGAGTTTAAACTCTTTGCTTTTAACCTAGCCTGCTAGCTGAGGCAAGAACTTTTCTTGGGACTGTTCTGCTCCAGTCCAAAACAACATCACCAGGAGGCCCCACACTGAGGCCTTGAGGAGCCCACGCCAAACCCCAGCTCCAGAGAGGGCAGACCCACACCCATAGAAAAGACTCTGAAATCTACCCAGGTTTCTTCTCCACAGTGAGAGTTTTCATTATTTAACATTTTTCATTTTCTTTTCCATTCCACTGTGCACATTGCTTGTTAAATAAATAGGCTCTTTTTCACTTTCCTCCGAGGAATTAGTTTCCAAATTTGGTGGGGCAGGGGCTGCTGAAATCTGCCTTCTAACAGAGGGACATTCATTTGGGATGTTTTCCTCCAAATTTCTCTCAAACCTAGACACCCCCCAATGGGATATTTCTGGGTCAGTGCTAGACAGAAATGTGAGGGGCAAACTGTCTGGCACTCGGCATGGGGCCTCGAAGCTGCCCAAGCCAGGCCTCCAGTGCTGAAGCTGAGGGGTCGAAATTCAACCACACTTCATTAAATAACCAAAGGAGCCTTGGAACAGTCTCCCTGGGGCTGCTGTTTCATCAGTCCATCGAGCGGGCTGTCATCAGTGTTCCCCACTCTTCTCCTGCAATGAAAACTTCATTTGTCTCATTCCACATTGTGTAAGGATTTCTGTCCCCACCGAGGAAGGGTGCTAATCCTGGGAGTCGGCTGCTCGCCTTCAGCTGATGCTCTGGTGTGACAGACCTGGTAATACACTGCATTTGTTTTCTTTCCCTGAGACCAAAAAAGGTCTCCTTCACCACTCTGGTCAGTCTAGTAATTGCCTATCAGGTTGACAAGTAATTATTTTTCTTCTGCCTTGAAAATATGATCTGAGTGCTTGGGGTGCAGGGTCTGGTGGCCCCCAGGACCCTTAACAGATGGCCTCAGATGAACTTGCTGGAGCTGTGAGGAAGGAGGGGGCCACGTCTCACCCATTTTAATAGTGCTGAAGTCCCGTTATAATTCACATATCACTTTCCTTCCCTCAGCAGACCCTCTTCCTGAGTATTGCCCTGACTTTTTTGATCCTTTCCTTCTGAGATCAAGCACAGCTGACAGCTCTCCTGTTACAAGTCTCTGTGAGCTGAATCCTAACAGCCTGCTGCAACAGACTGAGAAATAGAAACCAAAAAACCGGGTGCTGAGTCAATCTTAATAAAATAAGGGCAATAAACCCCTACCAGCTCATAAGAGTTAAAAATTCAGACTCTAGACAAGTTTCCAGGTGTGCATTTCTCTCTAATTTCCATCAGACACATTGTAAATTGCTCAGAAAACCTTTGTCCATATGTGGCTATTCTCAGTGATCAAAGGAGAAGCAGGAATGAGATTTTTGGAAAGCAAGCTGATTCATTGTAGAACACTTTGTGAGATGTAATCATAATACCATGAAATGGTTAAATTATTACAGTTGGTTACAATTAGATGTGGGATGGTACTGTCAGTGAGTCTGGTAGTGCTGAAAAGTGCAGCTACAAAATATAAATAATTTGTAATCAATCAGCCTCCAGAGTCAACATATTTGTTATTTGTTGGCATTTAAACAGCTTTTATTTACAGACTTTGCCCTTATTTGAGTGTGGTATTGTCTCGGTCGACTACAACAATGTAAAGATAGAGGAAACAACAGCTGGAGCTCCTCACAGATGCACAGAATGGTCAAATGCAGCCTTTTGGGGCAAACTGTCATCTCTTCATGAAAGAACAAATGCAACCTAGTAAGGACCATTGCTTTTCCTGATGTTTCAACAGTGCCAGTAAAATTTTACCACTCCTTTTCTGACCTATCTAATGGACCCAGGGTCTTGTTTGCTCTCATAACAAATCCTGAGACATGGTGGATTCCAGTGTGTGCAAAGACTCTGCCCCACAAGGCCAAGGTGCCAGAGGCCAAAGGCACATTTCATTGGAGGGGTGTTTGAGCAAGGACATGGAGAACAAACCCCAGAACCAATTTCTATTGAGTTTGTCTGTCATGCTAAGGTAGTTGTTAGAAATACCCTAAGTCCCAGATTGATGTCCTACTTTAGGACCAGAACAAACTCTTTGCAGAGCTGAGTTCTGCTCTTTGAAAATCTGTTAAGATCTGTTCATGTCCCATCTGACACTGACTGGTGCAGATGGACTGTAGTCACTGCTCTCTTCTCTGGTACACGTGCACTTGCCAGTTGAATACAAAACCATAATAATTTCCAAATTTAACAGGCAGCACAGTATTACAACCTCCTTCACCCCACACAGTTCTTTCAAAAGAACAGTTCAGCAGGAGTAGAGTAAGTATATATGTAGAATTTCTACTATATCCTAATATAAAATCATTCATACTGTCACGAATGGATTTTGATNTATGGCATGCAATGGTAGAAGGCTCCCAGGTCATGATGTGCAGAGCCACTTGTACAATATTTCCACTGCTACCTAGAGGTTTTTAAACTGTGGAAGGCTGGTGCTGTCATGAAGACACTGCACACGGGTAACTAAACAGTTAGAGGGCACAGAGAAGTCACTCAGTCCATCCCAGCATCAACTTGTCTTCACTTTAGTGATTGCAAAGGTCTGGTACCTAGGAGGTCTCTCCCTAGCAAGTGCCACTGGACATGCTAATAATGGCCTGCTCCTCACATCTGAAATGTTGGATGATCACTAACCTGCAAGAACTAAAACTCTCTTTCTAACATCAAACAGATTTTCATTCTCATGTCTTACACTAGATGCTGATCTCAGAGCATCTGATCTAAGTGTATTTATAGCAGACATTTTCCCAAACAATGACAAGATTGTGAAGGAACCAACAGAAGACAGAAATAGGGGGAAAAAATGCATCAAACCTTTAATCCTTGCTCCGCATTTATATTTTTTCTTCTGTGGTTGATTCACCACCAATATCTGTGAAGGGCAGCACCACCTCTAGGACGGTGTTTGCCCTGTGTGACACACCCAGCCTTGGAGTATAACCCAGAGCCATGTCAAGCAGAGGGGCAGACCATCTGAGGGTGCATAGGTGCTCCCTGCTCACCACCCAGGCATTTGGCCTCACCTGGCATCCAGAAAAATGTGATGCTGTTCTGGAAATGCACAAGTTAAAACATTATGGACCAAGCAGGGAGAAACACGAATGACCCTGCAGCTGCCTGCCCAAATCCATGTGAAAGAGGTGCCATGGTTTGACCGTTGCCCACATGGGTGTTCACACTGGATACCATCACTGGTCATGCTGAGGAAAGGCCGTGGCTCTCAAATGACATCATAAATGCACCACTCAAGCTCCTTTTGCAAAGATGTTAATGACACACAGAGATGCTGCAGAATGGTTTACAGGAGAATATGACTTGGATTCTTCATAGCACCAGACACAGTAATGGGCAGACATCAGGGGACACAACATTTATACTGATATGCCTGTAATCAGGCTAATGATTTGTACTTCACTAAAATGTATCTGCCACAAAGTCATTTGGCTTGAAAACATCGAAGAGTTTTCCAACTCATCAGTATTTGTTCAAGTGAATAATCAGCCTCAGCCTTAATACTGTGCCTGATTGTTGTGTAACCTGGGTTTTGCTTCCAGATGGGGTGGTGGTTCTACTCCTCTGCTGCAACAAAGAGACTTTTCAGGCATTTGTCTGTCTGTGGGAGTATTTGCACGCTATTGCCGAATCATTTGAAAATCCATTGTCCATGAAAGGATTGTTTTCCAGAAGGTTTTCTTCCTTTTCTTTGCTGTTAATAATTTTCAGGCCATAGGTGGCAGAGTATCTCTCCTGTCTGTTGCCCTGGCTGCACAAGGAAGTGAAGTCCCTGACCTGCAGTTACTCACTGCTTCCCCCTGACCCTCTTCTTTCCTCCCACTGCATCTCAGTGGGAAACTGGACTTGATTGCCTGTCGCCTCCAATGCCTTTCCCAAGGAGGTGCTATGGCTGAGGTGTCTCCCAGCATTCCACTGGCATGATCTTGGATGAATTTTTTGTTACAGTGCACTGTGCCTGCTTGGGGCCAGTTCATCAGGCAAGGCAGATCACGTTGCATGCTTGGTGAAGCGGGAAATAGTGATGACAGGCAATCCTTGTTCCATCTGCCGTGGTTATTAGCAAATGATGTTTTATTTATCTCCAGATCAGCCATGAAGACACCAAGACACCGACTCCCATCAGAAACTTGTTAAATAAGGAGTTCTTACCTTCTGAGATCTATAGGTTAATGGATGAAGAACCAAAACCCTGCTATTAATGTGTGCAGGGTGATGCTTACAAAACATTACCACATCTTTGTACCCACAGTTACCTGCCAAGCTGGAAGTACTATTGATGAAAAAAGGTCATTTGGGAATATCTGCTCCCACTGAGCCATTTTCACTGTCTATTATTGATTACAGTGACACCTTGAAATTCCACATGTGGGCAGTTCCATACTGACCACTCTGGGAATGAGCCTGCAGTGAGCTATACAGATTCACAAGGAACTTGAGTTTTCCATTCACAGCAAATCCTATTTCTTTGATGTTTTTTTTCTCCTCTCCTGTCCTCAAGCAGAACAAAATCAGCACAAGACAACATCAAAATTTTCCAAGAAAACGGAAAATGTGTGATTCCCATTTAAAATTATATTTTATTTAACATAAACATGTTTTGAAAAGTTTTTAAACAAAGCTCAAAATGTGCTATACTGAGAGTGTCAAAATCAGTCTGGTATTTCACTTCTGTTTTGCTTACAGCATGCTTTGTTAAGACTAGTGCCTTTTAAAATATTTCAACTTAAACGAAAACAGCGTTTTCCTTTGGAAAGCAGCTTTCATTATAAACACGTCAGATCTGCACTGGTTATCAAAATCACCCTTTTCTGCATACTGGCCCAGCACTCTCAGTTTTCAGTATTTGCAGTTTTTCAGCCTGCTAAGATTTATTAAAGATTTAGGTCAGTGATGCCACGAGCTCCCTAACCAGCCCTCTAGCAATTGAAAAGCCTCGAACTGTATCATTACAGCTTGCTGGAAAAAAATCAACATGTTTGCATATCAAATTGTATCAGCTCCTCAAATCGCACTCATGTTTGTGTATTAGGTCCAAGAACTTGGCTGTGGATAATACCTTACTAGCTCTCTCCCCTGTACACTGCCAACACAAATGGGGATGTCTCTGCAGACAGCAATCCATGCCTTCTGCTTTGCTCTCACTCTTTCCGTGCACACTGTTGCCAGTGAAAGGAAATTCTGCTCCATTCATGCTTACATTTTAATTGCATGCTCTTTCTGGAGGCAAGCAAGAGTAACATCTATCGTTTTGTTTCACATCTCTGCCTCGAAAGCATCTGCTCCATTTGGGGATGCAGGAGAGAGCAGCTGCTGGCTCCCATCGAGTGTCGGTCTCCCTGGCACATGTTCATTTACCTGCATTTAACATCAGACAGTGTTTCAAACTCACTCACTATCCCTTTCAGATCTCCATACATGAAAAAAACCCACCCCAAACCAGCTAACAAATATCTGACATTTCCCCCAATATCCACATCTGTTTTGGCTGGTTTCATCCACTGTCAGAATCCCATCTGACCCAAACAATAGTTTTGGCCCATTTGGCACCAAGCTGGACCTGAATGAAGAAAAGTGAGGGTATCTGGGCTATGTGAACACATGGCTAATACCCAGCTCCTCAAATAAGCATCAGACCCCTTACTGGGCTACTCTCTTAATGCTGAGCCCAGTTTTCTGCCGGCTCAGCTTTGTGCTCCTTTTTCCCTACAGTTTAATAAATGCCCACAGTGTCAGCAGGATCCGTTCATATCACTAATTTTAAGTATTTATTGTTGTTTTTTTGGGGGGTTAGAGAAGAAGACCTAAGTAACTGGCCTAAGTTACCCTTCTCCCTGGGGACACCTTGCACTTCTGTTTCTTTTTGTTGTTATCAGTGAGCCAGACCTCTCCCACACGCCTCCTCTCACTGCTGCCACGCTCCTACACACAGACATAATTGGGAAGATGCCCAGAGCTCGATCCAAACTTACTGCTTTGCTCAGTCCAGCCCAACTGCTTGCAATTTCTCTTACATGAATTTATGCCAAGGGGGGACCCAAGGTCACCACTTTGTAAACTAGATCAAGATGATTTAGCTTCCCATCTTCTTTTCTAATTTAGCTACCCCTCTGTCTTGCCTGTCTTAATCTGAAGCTTCCTGATATCCATTGCCATGCACACAAGCAGCATCCAAATATTTCCAGCTGCTCTGCACACCAGCCTGACTATTAGAGGGAGACAGACTTAGCAGGTGGCTGGGACTCACCATCTGGCTGTACTCCCTCCCAACCTGCTTGCCTGCTTTCTCTCACTTACTCCTCTCTGAAGTACAGCAGCTTATCTTGTGCTTTTACACCCCTCTGCTCCAGCAGTGTCCAGATAATTCAGTCTCCAGCATACTCCTCCTCTCCCTCCTCCACGGGTAAGGAAGTGTGTGCCAGGTGCTGTGCAGGTGTCAGAGGATCCCTTCTCTTCCCTGTGCAGTCCCAGCTGTCTGACAGCAAACTTCCCCAAGGTGCACTAAGTTTGTTCAGTTTGGCCCTGCTTCCAGTGCAGAGGTCAGCACAACGGATGCTTTGGAGCACTGACTTCCTCAGCAAGCCTGTCCCAAGTCTGTGTGCAGACGTCTGTCTGTCTGCCAGTTGCCAGCAAAACGCTGGAGCAGCCAGATCGGAGCAGCCTGCAGGGTGTCACCTCCTGTCACCGGCTGTTTCAGCTGGGTGACTGGCTTATATTTAGTCTCTAGTAGGTGATCTTATGAAAGGATATGGAGCGAGGAAAGAGGTGGCAGAGAAAGTAGATCACATCATTCCAATTTAAAAAATGTATTCATCCTGGCATTTTTGGTTGTACTTTCATACTTTTATTTATGATAGGGTTATTTTCTTCTTCATTTTTTTTTTTTTTTTTTTTGGAAACACAGTACTTGGCAGGCAAATAGCAGCTCTCCATTATACTACTACAAAGTGAAACTCTCACCACGCATTTCACAAACTAAACGCAACCCTTATTATTCTCTGTTTAGCCAATGCTTTTACAGAAACACTGCAATAAGGAGAGAATTGCCCAAAAGCAAGCTCTGGGGCTATTGTTGAGAATTCCTGGCTGCTGGCTGACACCTTAGCAGCATTCCCCATTGTCACCTTTATCACTGAATTGGACTTAATACTTCATTATTTGATTTTTGTTACTTTCCTCTCAGGTTGGCATTTGGCCTTTCTTTCAAAATATCATGTACTGCAACCTCCCTCCTGTTATAACTAGGGAAAGTTTGAAGCTCTTGCTACCTCTCATTCCTGTCTGCAAAAGCAGAGCAGACTGGATTAATATTAGATTAGTTACATTAATATTTTCCTTCATATTTGAAAGATAAAAAGCACCAAATAATTAAGTAACATTGCTAGCAGGTGGCAGGGAAAATCTTTGTAACAAGTCCCACCTGCAATGACTCCTTTACTGCCTCAAGCAACTCCCTTCAGGTGACCCCATTAAATAACCAGTCAGCATTTATTAATCATGTCAGCTGTGTCTGATGTATACAGCTAGACAAGCAAAGCCTCACAGAAATGTCTGAGAAGTGGGCCTGGGTTGAGATGTGTTACAAGAAGGTCACCAGAGATCACTTCTCCTATGGATCACTGTGGTAAAGTATGCCTTATTATCTCCCTTGAGAAAAGGTTCTGAAAGGTGGATATCTGAGTGCTTCCAGATACCTTAGCCTAGGTAATTGCCCCTGGTTACACACAGACTTCATAGCAGAGAGAGAAATTTTTGCATCCATTAAGCTCAGTTCGTTCAGTTGAAATATGACTTCTGCGTTTTCTCTGTGGAAAAGCTGAAGGAAAATGTGCTGGTGCTTCCCTGCCAATTTCAGAACAAGCTCCTTTGAGTTCTGGGGATCCAGATTCCCAGGAGCTGCAGAGCACACTAGGCAAGATTGCTCACTCACGTATCCTCATGTCCTATTGCATGCCAAGTGTATATTTTAACCAGCGAGCTTAACAGCCTGCAGTGTTCTTGCTCCCTCTCTGTGTTTTTGTGAAGTTAACCCTGTTCATGAAATTCCCCACACTAGCAGTTGCAATGCACAGGCCATGCTGGACAATCCCAGTCTGGATCAATACAGACAATTTTTTTTTTCCTCTCTTGACCCCCTCCTCCCAGCTTTTTACTACTCCTTCTCTCCTGCCCTCTTTGGTTTTGAAGAGACATACACGGAATCTTGCCTGGCACTGTGCTCGTGACTTGCTCTGCACAGAAGTAGTCAGCAAATCAGCAATTCTGAATGCATGGAATCCACACCAGTGTGCACCATCAGTCAGTAGGGGCTGTTTGACACATTGCCAGTGTACCACACTTTCCTGAAGTGCCTCTGGGGTGAGGGAAAATGTGAGTCAGTGAGTGTGTCCTGCTCTGCATTTTCAGGGATGTTTGGGCTCCGTATGTATGGATTCATGTAGAAGAGTGAAGGGCTGACTGCTTTTTTCCCCTTGTAGTTGGAGTCTTCTAGCAGCTGTGCTTCCCTGTTAACCCTTGCTATGGTTGCACTCATCTATGGAGATTTAGTGGTGTTTTCTACAGATGGAGTCAGACAGGGCCCTTCAGGAGCAGAACAAAAGTCAGGTTATGCCCACAGGGAATACAACCAGCAGTTTCCTCTGGATAGACACACCAGAAAGGTCAGGAGATGCCTGGCAGGAGGCCCTTCAGACAGGCTGGCAGCTCAGGGCTTGCCTGGGCATCGTCCTGCTCAGAGCCCTTGTGCTGGCATCCACCTCTCGTGGGCACTGGGCTCATTGATATTTCTGCCAGAGCACAGCACGCCCTGCCAGCCTGATAAGGCAGCTCCCTGGAGACATCTCTGCTTGCTCTGGATGCTCCCGGGTGGAGGCGTCGGCTCCGGCCGCGTTATCCTGCGCATCAGGAGCGCTCTGATATTTGCTCTGTGCTCCCGATGGGAGCTCTGCTAGCTCCCCCCACCTCCTTCACACACAGATACACACACTTCAAGCTGTCCAGTGTATTTCAAGAGAGCAGAAAGTATTTGCTAAAAATATTTATGCAGAAGTTATTTATGGCCTGGCCCACATCAAGCCCGTGGCAGCCGTTACACAACGCGGCACAAAGGAGCCCTTATCTGGAGGAGCACACAGACGGTTTTGCAGCCCACAAGTCACCAAGAAGCAATTCCAGTGGCTTTTCAATCAAATCAGGAACTTGAGGCCTGGATGTTCAATTTAGATGTCAAGTTTTGTCAAGCAGGCTCTGGCAAGCTGCTTTCTCTTGCCTCCCAGTTTGAAGGGGACTCTGGTAGAGGGGATCAGAAAATGCTGCACTGTTCCAAGGAATGGCAGCTTTTACTCAAAAAGCTGGAGGTAGGCAAAGCAGGTCTCTTTAGATGGAATTTGGTTCAAGATTAGAATTATTTTCTCTCTCTGCTTGCTGTAGAAAGCATCTCAATCGCCTATAGAAGGGGAAGGAGACACCCCTTGGCTGACGCTGGGCACACACCCACAAGGCCGGGCACAGAAATTGGATCTAGTTCACAAATGCACTCTTACTGCTACAGCAAGTATTTAGCTGAGGTACCTTTTGGTTAAAACCATAATAAAGGTATGGGGAGTTTACAAACCCCTTAATTAAAAAAAAAACCCAAAAACTGAAAATTCAGTGCAAAGGAGATCTGGCCTTTTGTCCTGCACTATCTCTACCTTCATATAGTTTTTTTGACTATGTTTATGATCTGCAATGGCCTCATGGGTGCTGATCTTTAAAGGTCTGTACTAAAACTCCCAGCCTCATCTGTTATGGTGGGGATGTGAGACATGAGCTTGTGCAGGTAAGAAAGCACAAGATGCTCTCGATATAATGAAACTGGTGGGATGCAAATGTACCAGAGGAATGACAGGAATATCAGCACTTCCCTGCCCAGCTGCTCAGTACCAGTGCCATGAGCTGGAAGTGATTACAGCCCAATTCCTCAGTTAACTTACGAGGGAAAAAATAATTGAAAGCCAGCATCTCAAATTAGGATCACAAACATTGGTTCCCTGTCCTCCATCAGGTCACTAACTCTCTCAAGGAATTCAGGTTGATTTGACATGCTTGTTTTCATCAAGCCCCTGCTGCCAGGTCCTTATGGTTTCATTATCCGTTCAGTACTAATGATGGGATGCTTTGTAACCACTCACATGTCCTGCATCTTGGAAAGGCTAATCCCCAGAGCCTCTCTTGGCCCTCTTTTTAAGACAAGTATTTTGCTTGTCCTTTTCCATTCCTTTGAGACCTCTGCTGCTGTCTTTGCCTCCTCAAATGCAATCACTAATGGTTCAGAGGTTTAATTAAGCTAATTCTTTCTATGAGCACTCCAGGGGGAATTTCACCAGCCCTTGCCAGCTTGAATACATAGAGTTTTTGAAAGACTGGATATTTCTTGAAATCATTCTTTCACTATGCTCCTTCAGAGTAACCTATTCCATTATACAATTTGCCCTGCTGGAATTTACTTGTTTGTGAAAAATAGGACAGGATTAATTTTGAGTCCTTTGGTTTTAACATGCTTTTTTTCACATGTTTGCTCTTTTCCCCCATAAAGCAGTAGGTCAGTAGCATCTTTTGTCACAGCCAATTCCTCTTGCCCTTGCACCTCCAACTGCCTCCTTTTGAATGACCAGGTCAAAGTGTTGCCTCAGGACTCTCATTAAAAAAAAAAAAAAAAGGGACACAAAGTAACGTTCAGAGTCAGGGAATCAGGTGGGATGTACATGCTGATAACACCTGTCTAGTCTTGGGAAAACCTTCGTGGGAATGCAAGACTATCAGCTCTGAAAAGAACTACACATTCTTTTTCCTTACACTTTTTCTACCTCTTAGAGTTGTCAAGAAGAGCTAAGAACTAAGATCCATGAAAATCGACTGATTCCACTCTATTTTTCCAGGTCTAAATCAGTTATGAGCTACAAAAATCAGTAGCAAACTAATATGCAATAACAACTCTGTGCCAGAGTCTATCAAATGTGCTGCTGTGGTTTTCCTTCCTCTGAGGCACTCGGTTATTATCAGAAGCAAGATCTTGAACACTTGGTTATGGAGTAGCCACACCTATGTCTCTAAAGGGTCAAAATCCAGGAAATAGATTTAAAAAGCCTCAAAATCATTGTTCTAGCCTATCAGCACTTTCCAGCTGCTCTGATTTGGAAGGACGGTCTGCATTAGTGGTTAGTCCTCTGGGGTGGTAAAGTCAAGCGTGGATGGACATCTGCATGTGCTGTAGATGGCCGTGAATGAAGGCAAACAGTTTGCCCACATCAGAGCAGCCCATGTCTTACAGATACCTTTTGGGTGCACTGCTTTTAAACCTGGTTTCAAACCTGGTTTCAAGCTAACCTGTAAGAGCAGGACGCTGATGGAAGGTACCTCGCCTCTCTGCAAAAGCCATCTGGTGGCTGCTGGGGGAAGGAGCTCTCAGACGGGAACACTGAATTCGTACAACAGCCCCTCTTTTGGGATGCAGGCATTGCAAATAATGGTTATTCTTGGAGTAATAAAGTTAAAAATCAGGTAAGGCCACTCTTAATCATCTACTGCATGAATCAAGCCACCGAATCCATGGCAGAGCCCAGCACAGACACGGCTCAGTAGAGTTGGGCAGCTGTAGCCTAGAAAAGCCCAACAGAAAACCATTTGTGAAAGTGATTTTGGCATAGAAAATCAAAGAAAGGGAGCATCCTTAAAAAACCACAGATGCCAGTGTGAAGCTCTGGGTACCCAGCTGGACATGGAGCTGACAGACAGACAATGGTTTCAAACATGATTGCAGACTTTGTTTCTTCCCCAGTTTCTTCCAAGTCCTGCAATGTCCAAGTGATTTAACAACCCAAGCCTAACATTTTTCCTTCACCAACAGTATCCCAGCTGATGACACAGCTTTGCAAAAAACCCTGTTTAGGACTGAGTTCTTAGGCACAACTGTAGATATTGTAATAGTTTAATGAAATATGTCTAGAAATCAGTGACTGGATCAAGTCATCTAACACAGCCTCTTCTCTTTCATTCACAAATTAGCTGGGAGAGACTTCGTCTTTTATCTGTTCTTGTTGTAGTTTGGGTTTTTTCCCTCACTCTAGTCAGTGGTGTGAGAGAATGGCTTCTAGCCTGCCTGAAATATTCCTGTTAATCAACCTTTGCATAAAAGCTCAAGGCTATTTCTGGGCTTAAGTTTTCTGTTAAAATTCATTTATGGTCCCCAGGCTTTTTTTGTTGAGTGAGCATTAGAACACAAAATGTCTCTCTTGTCTGACTATTTGATAAAACACTAATATTAAAGCATCTAGACTGAATTTGAATTTCTGTAAAATAGTTTATATATAAATACATAGGAAAAGCATTTTTCTATCACATGATAATAATCCTATTTGTGGTCACAAAAACTGAATGCGAATTTCCAAATGGAAGTTTAATTTCTTTTAATTTCTGTGATACTAAGGAATTTAACTCCATTTGCATTCTTGGATTATCTTGGGTTGTAGCAAAAGTCTTTCTAATTTAGCAAAGACATACTAGCATGTTCAAAATTGAAAATATAAAAATTTATTCTTAAGTTTAAAGGAAAAGTTTTCTCTATAGTGTTTTCCAAGAGTTTGCTTTCCACAGACCACATCAATTGCAAAAATCTAGATATCTGTTCTAATCCTTCTCTTCCCATGCAGTTCTTTAAACAAAGATCAGTGTTGTTATTTTTCTAAAAAAGAGCTCTTTTAATAGTCCCACAGACCATATCTCACAAAGTCTATGGCCCCATAGATCACAAAATATGAGCTCATGTTCTGATGAATTGTCAATTGTTTGCAGAGTTTGTAGGCAACACGGCTTTGGAAAGGAATTTGGAGCAACTATTTTTGCTTCCATTATTCATCCATTCCTTTTCCCCCCAAATAGTCTCTTTTCAGTTCCAAGGCATGTGCAGACTAGAAATAGCATCAGCCCTGGGGGATTTTCCTTTACCAGTCCCTTGGACATTCATTTCCCAATTTAGGGTGTCTGTTCTCAACTTTCCAGAATAGCATCTCCTTCCCGTGCTGCACCCTGCACGGACAGCAGGGACAGGCTGCCTCGGGAGGGAGATATTCTCAGCTGGGCCAAAGAAAGTCAGAACAACCCCACTCCTTGTCTCCCAGCCAGCAGATGTAGCTGGACATGAATTTTATGGATGGGAATAGATGGTACAAAATTTCCTGGTTTATCCTTAATAGTCACTAGAGGGCAAAGCAGGTCTCCATAAAGCAAACCTGCAACCCACAGGGGAGGCTCCCTGGCTCTTGCCTTTGTCTCGTGAGGCTCTGGTGTGGTTCTGTCTGCAGGGACAGAGCTGGGCAGTGCCAGCCTAACTGCTGACTTACCTGCTTTGGGACATACTCCTGTCTGCCCAGAGAGTGCAATTCTCATATGTTTCTGATTTCGGACATAGTATTGGCTTCTATGACAATGTTTTGCTTATATAAAAGCATCTTTCAAGGTCAAGGTCCTTGTGGTGCAGCATCCATCCAGTCATGCATCTTGCTACTAGGAGATGCCAAGGGTAAAATACATCGAGCTGTTTTTCCTAGAATTTCCTCCTAGCCAGCTGTGGCTTAGATAATTCAGGATGCAGAGCTCAGACCTTTGTAGATAACATGCAGTTCTCTTCTTTAATTTCTGATTACTTTTTGCATCCTACTAGCCCTTAGGTATTTACAGAGCTCTTGCAGTGCAGTCCTGAAGTTTAGTTGGCATTGTGTGAAAAAAAAACCAACCTCCTTTGGTCTCTCTTGAACATGCTGCCTGACTGCTTCACGCTGTGTCCCCCCAAGCCAATGTCAGAAACAGCAAGCTGCAGCCACCTTTTCATCCCCAGCAAGCCCATCGTGAGTTAAAGTAGCTGTGTCATGTTTTCACCTATTTTTTTTGTTTCTAGGATGAAAATTCCTAATGCATGCAGTGGTTTGGACATTGATTAAGTCATTCATCTTGCATGGCAGATCAGGAACCACCCCTGGAAGTCAGTGTGAAGCTAACCAGGGAAAAATTGACTGAGAGAGCATAGGAAGATCCTGGGAGAGCAAAACACAGAGATGACAACTCCAGGGCAACAGAACAGTTTTTTGGCATGGCTGCAGCCTCTACATGTGAAAGCCCACTTAAGCCAGGATAAAGAGATGCCAATGAAGCCTTAAGCACCTCATGTGTAGGAATAAAATCTGTTGATATTATTCCAAAAGTAAGCTGTTTTCACTTTGTGTGCACTAAAAGGCCTTTGGAGAGTGTTTATGCAGCAAGAAGCCCTGACTCTTTAAACATGAGACTTGTGCTGCTGAACTTTGTGATTCTCAGTATCTTGGTGAATATTAAGGCTTCTGAATTAAAAGCAGATATGTTTTGGTGTTTCAAAAAAATGTTGGGCTTCAAGATCTGCTGCCTGGAACATACATCAATCCAAAGTGTTCTAAATTTGGGTCAAACACTTAAAAACACCTTCCACTGTTCTTACAGACCTGAATCCCCATTTTTCAACCAATTTAGCTGGAAGTTTTTGAGTACCAAAATTGAAATCCATGTCTGTAGTCAGTCTCCTTCACACTGTGCTCTGCCAATTACGAAGTCCTGCTCATGTGGAGAGTGGAGGCTGCTGTGGGCCAGCCTCCATGGCAGGGACAGTTGGGCTGATGGCACCTGGTGCCACAGAGGTGGATTGAGCCCCATGTGGAGAAAGCCAGCCCTGAGCTGACACGGGATTCCATATGAGTGGCAGGGTTTCCCTTTCCAGAGTGCCAGCCTGTTTTTTGCTATGCAGGAGAGGCTTTTCAGTCCATAGATGTGATGGCAAGCTCATAAACAGCACCTCTGGTGAGTCAGTGTTCCCAGTTCTGAGCCAAAATCAGCAAAGCTTGTGCTCAGGCCTGGCTGCTGAGAAATACTAATTGATTTTTGAGTTGTGGACATCTCCTACACTGAGCTATTTAGCTGAGATCTTGTATTACCCTGAAATGAGCAGAGAGGATCTAATGGTCAGGGAGGTCTATGACAATCCAAAGGAGGTTGGAAAGGCTAGGACTTTCCAGTCAGTGGGATCCCAGATTTGCACCAGTGGGCACCCAGCTCCAAGTGGTGCTCTCAGCAGATGCTGGAGACCCAGCTGTGAGGAGCACGTGTGCTGGAGGGTGGGGACAGAGATGCAGAAGCTGCTGAGACACTGGCTGGAGCTACTGAGCTTTTGGGAAAGACCAATCCTCCCAGCTCACACTGAGAGTCCCATGAAAGTCACTGGGAGGATGTCTTTTATTTCGATGTATTGATGTTTGAAGTAACTGCAGGAAGGACAAGGATCTAAGACTCGAGGTTTTTCTACTGTTACCCATTTGAAGTGGGGTAGCTCAATGCCTAGTCTGGACTTTTTGTTTGCAAAGCAGCCACAGCTCACACTGAGCACAGGGATAATTGTGAGTTCTCATCACTTCTGGAAAATGGGCCATTAAATAGGTCATTAAGTATAGCATTAGCTGCCTCATTTCAGCCACCCAGGATGAAGAAATTTGGCTGTTGCAAGGCAAACAGAAGCTCAGATTAGCGCTGGGTGCAGGCTGGCTGACCGTGCTGTTGTCTCCTGCTGCACCACAACAGCACAGGCAACCTGGGAGCTTCAAACACCTGCCATGAAGTCCACATGGGCATTTAATAGCCCCCTTTCTCAGGGGAAACAAAACTTTTCCTGAAGCTGTGTTTCCAAACACGGAGGAGATCCACAATCCCACAGGACCTCTGAAAGTGGCAATCAGAGTTTTACACTTTTAGGTCACTGATTCACCACTAGTGCAAGTTGGAAGGTCATTCGAGCAGTGGCTCTTGGTATCCTGCTGTGGAATGAGATGACTTTTGTCCCTTTAGGAACCTGTTTGTCCACAGGAGAAGGCCCCTGCGAGGTGCCCCATGTAAGTGGTCTTCTGTGGGCACAGGTGTGGCTGTACCACCTCAGTCCAAGCAGCCAGCTGTTCCAAGGTGCTCTATCTACCAGGGACCAAAGCAATCCATGGAAGAACATATAAGTGCTTGGCAAGGACATATGAATCTCCCAAATTCAGCTATTTGCTGTTTAGGAAGGGTCAGAGCCAGAAGGAGTTTCTGTCTTTAGCAGCTCTATACATTTCTATTTCAGGAAGTTTCTCTGTCCTCCGCAGTCTCACATAGACCTGTTGCACCCTTAGCCAGGAACAAATCAATCTGAGAATTGACTTGCAGAGAATAGACATGAAGAACAGTTGGAAGCAGCAGGAGAAAGCAAGCCAGCTTTCCTCTGGCTCACTTCCTCCTTGATGCAGCTGTAAGGAGGCCTTTTCCCAACATGCTGAGTCCTTGCCACAGCTTTGGATTTGCTGAACCAAATTTGTGAAGAATCATGAACATACAGAAAGAGACATTAATGTGGTATTTAGCATGAATGTGAGGAAAATAAGCCAACTGTGGGGCTATGGGATGACCCCACCCAAACCTGCACGTGTTCTGTAGGTCCCGGAAACAAACGTGAAGGCTCAAATAGCATCATTGTGCTACACTGAGCTCTCTTTTTTGAAACATATAATGATAAATGTTTAAACAGCTGCCCTTCTAGGATTCAGGGAAGGAGAGCAGTGAGGCATTGTCTTGTGTTAAAGCCACAACTGGACTTTGGCCAGAGCTGAGGAATTTGTAGGTGACATGAGTACATTTTTCATGCATTTTGCTGAATCCCCTGCATGGCGTAACTTTCTCCGTGGGAGATTTAGCCAAACAGTCTGAAGAAAAGAAAGAAATGTGGACAAACCAGCTTCTGTGATTTATTGCCTCAAAGCCATTCAGTAGAGATTGTCCCAGCTGGTCATAAGCTACTTATTTCCTACTTCAGTGGAGGGGAAGAAGGGTACTGGATGCACATTTTGCCCAGATAGAGATCTCTATTCTGTAATTTATCTCATACACTTAGGACAAATGAATAGTAGTGTTGATCTTATCTCATTACTAATTTCTTGTTTATTTATTTTTTTATTTTCTCAGTCCTCTTGCCCCTCTCCTTTTTTCCCCCTCACTCCCTTTAAAATGGGAAGTTTTTAACATTAGCTTTATATGTCACTGGAGACAGTGACATATATTTATAAATCTAAATCCAGTTTGTCCCTGGAGAGTTGATAAAACACATCAATTGACAACTTTATTAACCACAGTGCCTCCTCTGGTGCGATCCTAGAGAATATAAATACTTGAGGACTACTAACTGTGTTTTCCTTCCCAAATATCAATTGATTAAGACCACTGTGAAGCCCTGAGTATGTCTGCATTAGTGTTTCGGTTCAGATCAGGAACTCCTCGTAAAAGTAGCTTGGTTTGCATTGTGGTGCCATCTTAAGGATGCTTGAATTACTGTCCCTTTGAAAGAAACTTGTCTGGAATATGTGATCCCCTAATCCATTCCAGACACTACTGGGAACCAGGCTGTGGATGGCAAGAATTAAAAAAGAGGGAAAAAAAACCAAACAGCAAAGCCCCAAACAATAAAACCATGAAATGCATTTACTGTGGATGTCAAGTCCTCAGCAAAAACCTTCCTGGTCCTTGGCTCTGCTCTGCTTAGTTCATCTTATTTACTAATGCAAATGTAGTGTTAGAAAATCCACAGATGATCATCGGTGAATTTGAAGGGTTTGTGGCTAAGCTCTTCCAGCAAAACCATAAAGTAAATGTACAAAATTAAGTAAGTCTAGCTGTGTTGTGTGTTACCTGTCTGCCTGCAAGCTCTGTGAAATGCAACTTTTTCTGTTGTCACAGACAGGAATTGTTCAAAATGTCAGTGTTCCTCTTTTATTTCCATGTAGATAAAACTCTTATTTCTACAGTATAGTAAATTGTTGGGGCTGGGAAACCCTCACTGGAAGGGCGCAAATCTGTGATTCTTCTGATGGACCTGTATGTGCTTTGGGACTTCAAGAGCAGCTCTGAATTGTACAAAATTCCATGCCAGACCATTTTCCACATGCCTAGAAACCCATTTATCCCCAAGGTACCTGTGCTTTTGGAGTGCAATCCTGCCCACCTGCAGCACCAGCACTGATGATAGTTTGTTCTTCAGCCTTGGGGACAAAGATCCACTGATCAACCCACAGGTGCATATCCCCACATCCCATCACCTCCCACAACCTTCCCCTCTGCTGCCCCTTCAGACGACTCTGAATAAACCCCTCATTCATCAGAGGCTCCAAAGGAGCAGTAACTGCAGTGTTACAGGTGCAGAGGGAGCAGCACGGGGAACGCTGCACTGCTGGGAGTGGGATAATGTTCCTCACCTTTGCTCTTGGATGTCTGTGCACCCCACTCTCTCACCCGAGTGCACACTTTGTTTTTTCTCTGGGGTCAAAGAAATGAAATCGCATCAACTGAGACTGACTCTTCTGAGAGGGAGAGAATGGAGAGCAGGTGAGATAGTCTGCCCCGGAGCTGATCCTCTCGAAGCTGCCGGGCAGGCGGGTGCATGGGCAGTGACTGCAGGCAGGGTGTGCTGCTCCAAGCTGGGGCAGAGGAGGTGGAGGGCAGAGAGCAGAGGCTCCGTCTGCCACCTCGCTATTCCCAAGGATTAAACACCCCCACAAACGAGCTGCTGGGTAATTTTGTTCAGGTATTGACAGGATCTCTGAGCTTTCAGTGGCAGGTTGTGAAAGGTTTATTTGTTTGTTCCATGGGGCTTTCCATAAAACTACTGAAAGCAAGTTTCTTTATCTTTCTGGCAGACACTTGCACACGGGTGGAACCAGCCCCACCCGCTGCTACCCCCATTCGAGTAACAAGAGAGAATCACTTTACCTGCAATTTTCTTACCCATAAGCAATGCAGTTACCATGAGTATTTAGGAGGATGGTTCTGTAAATCAGGACCAGATTTCATGTCTAGATCTGCAATATATTTTTTATTATAAATATTTTGTAAATGGGAAAAAAAAAAAGGCTTCTGTAAAACAACAGCAGTCCTGATCTTTTGCCAAACCTCCCTTTGGCTGAAAGTTTGCTTTCTATTAAGATATGTTACTTCTTCAATAACCCAGGAGCTTAAATATTCTTTTTGCAGGACTTTTAAGGAAATTGAGAGCAATTAAAATGTAAAGGATTAGCAACTCTGACAAAATTATAACCTATTGAATTTACTTTGTTCTATTTAATTTTTACCTGTTTGAGGCCTCATACACTGAAATGCTGTGTCATCAGCACCCAAGACACTCGTTTATGGGGGGAGTTTTTATGTGTTACACCCTCTCTGGTGTAATCTGCAGAGGTCAATGCATGTAACTGCAGTTGCCCTTCAGTAGATGTCTGAATTTGGGGATCTATCCTTTTCCAGACCACCTCGGAAGAAGCCTTTCCCTCTTCTTGGCCACTGTTTTACCAGGCCTTTGTGGACACAGATTTCATGGAAGGAAAACTGATACAGAGAGAATTAATCAGCCAACCGTCCTCACAGACATGAGATCTGCATGTGGAAAATTCTTCCAAACACAGACTTTGAAACTCAATGTAGGGCTTTGGGATTTAAGGGCATATTTGAACTTGGCAAAAACAAGCGACTCAGTGAATATGAATAGTCACGACCCCCATGTTTGCAGCTTATGTATCACTTCTGCAAACACAGTGGTTTATAATTGACTGAAAGGAGAAATACATCTTGCAACACCCACCAGCTTCTGCAGCCTGGGTGATTTCCCACCTGAGCACCTCGCTGGTCTATTTTTATCCTGTGAAGAGGTTACAGCACTGTGCTGGCCATGATTTCCTTTACCTAACAGGTGCTGGTCATACTTTATTTTGCAAATGAGGCATTTCGTGAACTATCATGAGAGTAAAGAATTACTAGAGCTGAGGGGGCGGGGGTGAAATGGAAAGAAAGGGAAGGAGGGCAAAGAATGACTTTGCAGACAAATCCTCCACACTATTGAATCTTTGCTGGCACAGAAAAAACCCACAAACATCAGAAAAGTCATGCTTCAGTTCTCTGCTGTTACATTATCTTTTTTCTTTTCTTTTGCTACTTCAAAATACCTACAAGTATGCTGCCCTCCTTGAAGCCAGCTCCTTGAAAATGAAGTGTACATTTCAAAGACTGTGTCCAGTATAACTCTTTGTGTTTGGCTTGGAGAAATATTTGTTGGGTGGAAAGGAAAAAAGGAATTTAAGTAGTTGGTAGTAAGCAAATGTTCCTCTAATACCTGCTCAAAACACATTGAAACTAAGGACATGTCTTGGCCACGCTGGACAGAAGTTGCATCTTGTGACGTTAGAAGAGAGTTGGAGCCCTTGACAGGGAGTTGCAAAATTAAACAGCCCCAAAGCTGTGAGGCACACACCCAGAGAGGGGTGGGCTCACAATTGTGAGGGTGGCAATGCCAATGTGGAGGTGACAGTGAGGACTGGTGGCCTCAGCATCGGTCCCCAGTCCAGGGCAGGGTCCCGAGCTCCTGTGGCACGTCTGTGCTGCTGGCAGGGCTGCTTTGAGGAGTGCTGTACCTGCAGTGGAGCAGCAGTGACAATATCTCATCTTGTCTGGCATAAAGCCACTAGAGCAGCAGTAATGGAGAAGTCTGGGACACCGTTAACTTCCCAATTGTTTTGCTCCCAGATAAAAGCAAAACATTCTCAGGTCATTTTCCTGAAGTGGGGCCATAAAGAACACATCTTTAACATCAGTGATGGCTAAAATTTGATGAGGTTGTTCCTGTGTTATGGCAATCAGTTCAGCCATGCTAGGCACTGCTGCTGTCAAAGGCACTGTGTTGGCATTTAATTTCCTGTAATCCACAATTAGCTGCCATTTCCCATTCGACTTTTTACAGGTCATACAGGAGAGTTATAAGGAGAATGAGTGGGAACAATTATTCCATCTTCCCTTAAGTCCAATATCACAGGGGAGATCCCTTCTCTGGCCCCCAAAGGGGGATTTTACCTCAGTCACCTTTGAAGGAGGCAGAGCAGGGGGGCAGCTTGCAGCAGGTGAAGTGATGAAAAATCCAAACCAAAATTCCAATGCCTGCCCTCATCATCAGTTCAAGACCTGGCCTTTAAGATGTGTAAGCTTAGCCTATTTATTGTCTCAAAACTTCTTTGAGCCAGAAAAATGCTGGTATCCCATGTATACAGATGGGGACCCAGGGCCCAGAGAGAAAATTGAAGACTGCTCAAATACTGCTGCCAGCTTTTGTTACAAGCTGCTCCACAACCTCCACTGAAGTTACCACTGGTGAAAGAACGAGAGGGGTTTTTTAATTCCAAACTTGACAATTTGATAGTAAATATCACTTTTTTTTGTTTTTCCTTGGTTCTACACATGAGCCCAAAGCTTCTAAAACAGGACTTTTGGTGAGCTGGCAGGAGAAATGATGAACTCACCCCCCAGGTGACACGGTCTACCTGCTCTACATTCCCTAGGCAAATCAGGGAGGACAACTGATTTGGATCACCTTTTGTTTGCTGAGCATGCACAGAGGAGATGATTAGCTCAAATAAGTGGGTAGGACTGAACTTTCTTAGCACATATTTGTTCTGTCCTCATTTCGTTTCGTTTTGACTCGGGTGCCAAAGCACGTTGCCATGATGAAGATACGAAGGCCTTGGAAAATTAGAATTAAATATGTGTATTTTTTGTAAGTTGAGACATCACAGAAAAGGGAACTCTAAATCTAGTGTAAATAGCTATCAACATACTTCTGTTTGTTTTTCAGTCCAATTGTCTAAGTGTGCTATACCTCATGCTTTAAAATAATGCTTGAGCTGAGCTGATGCCAGGCTGCCTCTCTTTTCTCTCAGCATTCCCAAGCTGCAGGTGTTCAGCCAAGGAGAACAGGATGGGCCTTGGGTCTGCTGTCCAAAGCTTCCATGCACCACCCACCCAGCCCTTCATGCCTGGGCCCAGGGTGAAATGCATCTGGGTTTAGCATCTTGCTTGGGCACTAAACAGAGCAACAGAAAAGCTTTGCCATGCTTCTGTGGTTTGTTTTGTTTTGTTTTCCTTTTTGTTGTTTTTTAATTTCCAAACTGCCATAATTCTCTGTCAGTTAGCAATTCCCTAGGCATATTTTGGAGGTATCCTAATAAACTTTGATGAGGGGTTGCTTGAGCCAGGACTTGAATTCTTTCATCTATGTTCAGAGAAGCTGGAAGACTTGCCTTAAGTTTGTTTGAAGCCTCAGGTTCATGCAACCACCTAAGAGAAGCCCAATTTTATGCATGCAGAAGAGGTACCTCAATGCTTGAAATAATTTCCAGGGAATGATAATTTCTCAGAGTTTGTTTGACTTTCATCATCAAACAGTCAAAAAGTTACTCAATTTTTGACTGATTTTGGCCTGAAGCTGTCCCACAGCAGAACTGAACACTCCAGGAGAAGTCGTGATTTCAGCATATTTTGAGTTTCAGACTAAAAACCAATGTGGCTTCCCTTGAAAGAAGTAAAAAACCAATTATTATTTAATTTTGAAAGACAATTTTGAAATAAAAAATTAAAATGTTGAATGTAAAAGTTCCTTAATGGTTTAGAAAAACATCATTCTATTTTTGGCTTTGCTACACTGCTTTTCCATTTAGATAAAAATGATATTTTGGTTGACAAGTAGCTCAGTTAAAACCTCCCCTCTGGCTGTCTGGCTGTCTTCATGCTCTTCCCCTGTACAAAACATGCTCAGCAGAAGGCACAGGAACAAGATCAAAAGCATCATCCTGATCTGTCCAGGCAGAGCTTGTATCCTGGGCCCATGCTCTGAAAGAGGTGCAGCTCCTGGAATCAAAGTGCTCCTTTCTTGGACACCCATAACAAAGGATTTCCATTTAACACAACAACAGCTTTCCTGCCCAGGGACCTCTTAGGGATTCCTTGCTTGCTCCCATGGGAAATAGAGGAAGATATGGCCAAGGACATAAAAAAAAAACCAATGTCAAACCTAATTAAAACTACATTTTCCATTGCAGGAACAATCAGGCTGGGAAATCAGTGTTATTTGACACCATTGTGGTCAAGAATACCACCAGACACATGAAAAGTCTTGGACTCAAGTTGAATGTGCATCTGTCTCTCCATGGACACACACACACATTTCCAGAGGTATCCTAAGCCATTCCAAGATATTTGCATGTAAAATTAAACCCTCTGCCTCTCTGTTTGTGCCACAAAGTTATTTAACTCTAATCTGTGCTAAAGATCTAAGCTCCTTCTGAAGTCCACGAGCCCAGATAGGCTGGAGGATCCTCCTGCTGTGCTGCTATGGGGTGTGCACTATTCCAGCTCAGTTACTGTGCCTGGAGTGCTGCAGCTCTGAGCAGAGCTCTGCTGAGCCAGCCTCGATGCTCTTGGAGATGAAAACGTGCAAGCAAAAATCCTGGCCCACCCAGTGGCTCATTTTTGGGTGGAGACGGGCCAGCCTGCCTACACTGGCATCATGTCCATAAGGCAGCAGGTTCCAGTGGAGTTAGGACATCTGGGACCTTCCAAGGAGTGTAGGAAAATATCCAATTTGCAAGTTTCAAAGCCATTGGAAGCAGTGAGTCAGTGGAGGGATCTGATAAATTCTTTGTTACAGGCTTGTTCCAGTTCTAATTAATCACATTCAATAACAATTCAATTAGTGCCACAAGTTAAAAATTACCAAGTTAGCTGCACATACTGAGATGGACACATTCAGGGTCGAGACAAAAATAGTCTGGCAGAAATGAGAGGCATTGAATAAGGCAATGATCCCCTGGGACATTTCTGGAAATTGTTCATGGCTATTTTCCATGTCCTCATTCTCCAAATGCTTCTGGTATTGCTTTCCTTCTCTGGCCTGGGCCCTCCACGGCAGGTCTCACACTCATTTTCTCTTGCTGTGGGCAAGAGTGGAGACTGCTGGTGCCAGTGGGTGCTGTGGTTAGAGAGCAGACTGGAACCTCTCTTAGAAACCCAGTTCACAAGAGAAACTCTGCTAAGAGCTCTCTGGACACACAACAAAAAGAAGCAGCCCTGGGAAGATTAATACAGACAATACAACAAGCAAAAGGAATATAATTGCATAGGATCCATCTCCCTGAGAGCCAATGGTCCCAGCAGTTCAGCTGGCAGCCCTCAGGCTGCTGAGCACCATACTCATGTCTACCAATAGAATATACTGAATATCACCATCCCTTTGACTTCTCCCATGAGCCATTTCTTCATGTATTTAACCTCTCTTAGTTTTTACAGCTTTTGGATTCACTGCTTATATTGCATCAAATACAACAGGGTTCTGACTTGGGCTTTTTGGCTAGTAAAAAAGAAGGTCAAGTGAAAGCCATCATGTCACACTTTATAGCATTAAATAGTTAGTGATGTAAGTGTGCTGAAAGAGCAGAGAAACTTTAAATACTTAGTGAAACTTAAAATACTCGGTGATTCCTTTAATAAGAAAATAAAAACTAAACAATGGAAATTATCTTCTGCAAGCTAGGTCCATAATTTACCCTGCATCTTTGAGGTGAAATGCCTTTTGGTTGCTTTGTTAGTGCATCTCCATTTGGCACTTCCTCGGCAAGTCAGAATATTTACCTCTAATCTAATTTTTCATAGAAAAGTACAAATTCCAGTTGCAGTCAATCAGAACAATACATACATTTTTGGGTACAAGATTTGGAAAAAAAAATACTGAGAGCTGTTTTCCCATATGTCATCAACTGAGACACAGCTGGGGCAGTGCTGGTGATGGGGCTAATGCACAACATGGGTGTAACTAATGAAATGGGAACTCTGAAGAGGAAGCAGTGGCAAAAATAAACCTCTAATTCAGCAGCCAGATGAGTAGTGGGAATGATTTTCTTCAGCACACAGTGTCTCTGTGGCTCTCAGCACAATAGGTGCTGATGTGCTGTTGCATGGTGATTCAAAGTCCACTCCAATAACAGGAAAAGAGCTTTCTATTAATTTCTTTGAGCTTTACACTTGTCTTACAGAGGCAACTGTTCGTTGTTCAAGCCAGGGCTGCTGAAGCCTCTCTGTAGGATGGATGAAGATGGATGGACACCAAGCAAGCAGGAGGCTGCAGAAACCTCGGGGATCCCAGAGCAATTCCATCACTGCCTGCTAGTGGCCAGTGGCACTGCGGACAAAAGTGCCATCACAGCCCATAAGCTGCTGCTTCTGCACGTGTGTTGGGGCCCTGACTGCTCCGATGGCTCCTCATTGTCCTGATCAGCCTCACCTCCACCCACAGCCTTTGCTCATCAGCCCGGGGATCCTGCTGGGGCTCAGACTGGGCCACTGAGCTCTGGTTTGAGCTACGCTGCAGGACTGGGGTGCTCTGCAGTTTGGCTGTGCACTTTCCTGGCTGTGAATCCCACTGATCCAGACTCCAGTGCACAGCCTGACTTCTGCCCTGGCTCTGGATGTGCCTTGCTGCTGTGGATCTGCCTGAATGTGACCTGTGGTTTGACTTCAAACCTGCCTCACCCCCACGGACTCTCCAGTGATCTGAGTTCTCAGCTGAGCCTGGCTGCTTTCTGTGCCTGCCTTGCTTGGCTGCTGTGGGTGGGCTCCTGGTTGGTGAGGCCCCAGTGCTGCCAGTCAGACCTTGCAAAAGTGCTGGGCACCTTGGGTACAGAAGATCTCAATGCGGTGGCTAAATTTCCTAAATCAATTGTTTTAGCCATGGAATTGTCCAGGCAGTTTTCAATGTGGGTAAGTGCATTAGAGATATGCCTTTACTTCGAGGGTTTCCTCTCTGTTCTGACAAAAGGGGCTTAAGGAATATGCTGCTCCTGCCCCCCATGCAGACCTTGCTTTGGGGAAGGAGGAGTTGCAGCAGCCTGTTTTCAGCCACTGCCTCCTCTGCACACTCCTTAGCTGGGTGCAGGGTGGGAATTTGGCCCTTGACAGGACCCTGCACTCACTGAGGGCAGCCTGGGCACAGGGACTGTCAGGTCTGTGACCCTTGCAGATGTCAGTAGTAGATGAATAGGCATGACCAAGACCCCAAAGTATGCCAAGTTTGTAAACTCTTTTTGTCCAGGACTATCTTTTCAGTGCATATGGAGCACCTACCTTTGTGTGGTTTTGGCCATGATTCCAGGTGCTGCTGTAATGTAAATACTTACTGGAGTAATATCCAAGCTCCGGCTGCTTTTGTTTTGCCTTTCATAAGCTCACATAGCAGAGAGGGCTGGAATTCAGGATTTACCAATAATAGACCCTGTTCTAAAGGGGATGCTGTTGTCACTGGCAGTGTGTAAAGGTGGGTGAGGTATGTTAGCAGATAGACATGGTTACTCTTGGGAATAAATAACTAGGATTTCTTCTGTGAATTTCTTCTGCCTTGGGAAATGTTTAACTGTCCTGGTCGTTGAAAATATTTGAATTTACATAATCAATTAGGTTGAAATGGTCTCTGAGATCATCGAGTCCAACCTTTGATCAAACACCATTGTGTCAACTGGACCATGGCACTGAGTGCCACATGCAGTCTTTTCTTAAACACCTCTAGGAATGGTGACTCCACCACCTCGCTGGGCAGCCCATCCCAATGTTTAATCCCCATTTTTGTGAAGAAATTCCTCCTAATGTCCAACCTGAACTTCCCCTGGTGCAGCCTGAGACTGTCCTCTTGTCCTGTCCTTGGTTGCCTGTTATGAGAGCCTGACCCTCACACCCTCCTGTCAGGCAGTTGTGGAGAGTGATAAGGTCCCCCCTGAGCCTCCTTTTCTCTAGGTTAAACACCCCACAGCTCACTCAGCCCCTCCTCATGGGATTTGTGCTCCAGGCCCTTCCCCAGCTCTAGCGCCCTTCTCTGGCCTCCCTCCAGCACCCAAAGTCCTTCCTGAACTGAGAGGCCCAGGACTGGACACAGTCCTCAAGGTGTGGCATCACCAGTGCCCAGTACTGGGGACACGTTGTCCAAGTTCCTAGTTCTTGAAAGAGCTGTGGGGTTTGAAAAACTAGTTTTTGTTTCAAAATCTATTTTGTCATGTGATTTAAATGAGTTATTTCAAGGGGGAAAATTCCTTCAAATCAACCTATTGTGTTTGGAAACAAAACCAGAGCCCTTGCTGTGCAAACAATAGGGGCTGCATTGCCAGCATCTCCCTTGCCTCAGCTGCAACAGACCATGCACTTTATGTTGCTCGACTGGAATCCAAACTGTCGTGTCTGAGTGCTCAGGACAAGCTGGTTAAAGTGATGTGAGATCAGAGACAAGGCTGAGGGCTGCAGTCCTCCAGGGAAGAGGGATGAATCCTGGGTTCCAGGGTGTCCTGCTGGCTTTGGTAACTGGTAACACATGGGGGCCATAGCACTCTGCAGTCTGCTCCTTCAGGCAGTGCTTGCACGGCCATCCCAGGGGATGCCAGTCTTTAATTCAGCATCAAACAGACTAATATCTAAATCTGTCGTATGTGACGGAGTTGCTTTGTGAGCGAGCCCATTTTTCATGAGCTGCTGCTTTATCTCTCTCTTCCTTTCCCGATGTTGTTCTGTTTCATCTTCCTCTGACTTCTGTTTTATTTTTCCCTCTGGCCAGCCTGCCTAATCCTTATTTTTTTGCTTGAAAGTCTTTTACTGTCTGAAAGCTGAAATTGTGGAGCATATGGGTACTTAATGCAGGCCACCTGCATGCATCCAGGGACTCTACACAGTCCGTGAATTGTGTGCTTGACAACCTCAGTGTAAAATGTTCTGCAACCACAAGCTGCAGTTACGAGTCAGGCTGCTGCCAAGGCATGGTGGAAACCCTAAATTGTTATGTGATTCCTTTCTGTCCTGTAAATGTTGTTTATTTGCATAAATTCAGAGAAGCCTCCTGGACTGCCTCAAAGCTGCAGCTGTTTCACTGAATTAATCTCAAGCACCTCAACTGTTTCGTGCTGCAATTTTGCCAGCACCCACTGCAGGGCACAGAAATTTATTTCCATATGTTCTTCACACAGCACATGCAGTAGCACCCAATGGTGCAAAATGTTGCTAGTGGGACAGATCAAAAAACTTTAGGCCTATTTATTAAATGCTTGGAGTTTGAGCTTACAGCAATTTTGTACACAATTTATGCAGTGGAGCTTAAACCTGGAAATACAATGCAAGCAGCAGATAGCCATAATTATGATGTTAATAAGTGGTGTTTTGTAAGTGGTCTCCTGGCAAGATGTCCTGTGTAGGCTGTTATGCAAGCCATTTCTCCTTTATTAATTGTTGCTAATTATGTTTTCACTGTGAATGAGCCATTAACCAGCTTAGATTGGCAGAGTTGAACAAGAAAAAAGTATTACATTTGCTCAGAAAGTAAGTAGAAAATAACATAATTCTTGGCTGGGTCTCTCACTGCTGCTTGCTCTCCTCAGATGTGTTCCTCATCAATGTTTATTGGCTTTCAGGTCTCATGGGCTGTACAGCTTGTACAAGGAGCATGCAGGTGATATCATCTGTTCCCTTTCTCTAGTGCAAGTGATTCAAGGTCTAAATTTTTTATTCAAAGTAAAAAGCAACCCAGCTATTGCTATATGTAAAATCATGTTATCAGGATGGCCAAGCTGTGATTTGAATGCTTTAACCAGTAACAATGGCATAAATCATCCACTTGGAAGGTTGAGTTGCATTCAAACAAATCTGGACACAACCTTTTCTCAAGGTATTAATGAAGTAACTGCTGCAGGTTTCTCTTAGAACAAGTACTTATTTTATGGAGCTTGGATACAATTACATATCCAGAAAAGCAGTGGCACTAGTGGGTAAAAACTTTAATTGAAGACTGATGTCTGTATAAACATATACAAGAGATAGGCCTAATCTGACTGGGTTTCAACATCCTAATAGTATTCCAAAATTGTTACTGAGTAAAACAGACTCTATAAACAAATATGGCCATATATTTAGATAATCCTCATCTTTGTCTGCTGAACAGTTTACCTAAGTAAGAGGGAACCCAAAGGCAGTAAGGATTTATGAAGGTGCTTGTTTGCAAAGCAAGAATATACAACATATTGTCCTCAAATCCAAGGCTCAGGGAACAAATGCACCTTTGAAAATGTGTCATGGTAAAAGACCATGAGTAAAAGATCAGGGTTTTAACCAAGCTGTTACAAACAAGAGGTGAAAAGAACAGCCTGCAGTTCAGTTTAGCAAAAGAACTGGGGAAAGAGCAGCCAGGCTGAGTCAGCACTGTCACAGTGGCACACGATGAACACAGGGCTTGGAAAACACCTGCAGGAGCAGCCCCCTCACTGCCAGCATCTGCTGATGCTCCACAGGAAGGACTCTCCTGAAACATCCACAGAGAGCACAGGATAAATGGGCAGTGTGAAGAATGTCTGGGAAAGCATGAGCAGAATTCCAGTGTTGTGCTGCTCTGAGGAGGAACTACAGACCCTCACCTGGAGCAGCTCTGGCTCTGCACCACTCCTTGACTCAGGTGTATTTCTGCAAGAGGAGTAGGGAACTTGGTTGTTGCAAATACCCACTGCTATGATGTCTGTGGTTTTCTTCCTTTATCCTGCTATATTTTATTCCCTTTCATCAAACTTATTTATGTACTTTTCTTGTTATTCTGTTTTAAATTCCCGGTTAAACCCTCCAACTTGTTTAACTAAAGGCTAAAGACAGCAGCACTTAGGGATTGGTCAAAAATTGTCAAAATTCTTACAGATTCAAGAGGTGTGTCATGTAAATACACAACTGCCTCTCCATTGGGGTGTGCCTAATGGCCACAGGGCAGGTGCTGCCCTACAAGGGCATAGGCAAGGAGGGGGCATCCAGACTTCTCCTTTGTCCTCCAGTCTGCAGGGAGAGCTGGACAAAAGCTCTGTGGGCCCACTCTTTCTCTGGAAGTCTGGAGGAATCATTGCGTGTATTTTAAATGGCCTTTAGGTGAAGCTGCTTGGGATGATGCATTCAAGATGGGAAAATACTGGGAAAGCTGATTATGAGCAGTGCTCTTCCACAGTGATGCAGGAAAAACTGTTCCCAGCTAAGCCAAAAATCTTTCATTTGTGCAGGCGATTACAAAAGCAGGAAGAACTAAGGACATGGAGAGTCACTTTCCATAGAGTTGTCAGGATCAGATTGATAATGATCAGTCTCCTCCACATCATCTCCTGTCTGTGTCTATTTGGTGCATAACCATAAACTTCCAGGCTGACTGGGACTGCAGCTCTGAATAGTGGGGCAATAGGTGCACAATCAGACCACTGCAAGATGTGTGGTGCATATGTGCCAAGCCTATTTTGGCCTCTGGATCAGAATTATATGGTCTGTTATTGCAAGTATTGTTCACTGAATACAGATGTACTAGCCTAGCCCCAAAGGTTACAGTTTGCTGGAGGATACTGGTTTAGAAGAGACTAGATTAAATACAAAGTGATTTTTAAAGGATATTTTTCCACTAAGCATGATGAGGGTGTTGAAATGATCGATAACCATTTTAATATAACTAGAGTCTGAGAAAGAACTTGGTGGATAAATGCTATTTTAGATAAAGGTTTCAGTGAGATTTGCTTTCAAATACCTTCAAATGTATAATTTTTCACAGAATCTCATTTTGAGCAGCTGTTCCAGCTGGATGGTGGAGCCCAGACAGCTGCTTTCACACCCTTCCTGCACAGTAGAACATACTGCAGCCAAACCAGGGCTGCACTTGTGCAACTCGTTCATTGCATCTTGCATGTCAGTGCCCTACACTGCAGCTTGTTTTAGCAAGAGAATACACTACACTGCTCTGGCCAGAAGATGGCAATGAGAAATGAGGTTTTACACTTTATTTTCTTTTATCAAGTATTGTACTGTAATGTTTCAAGCTGATCACAGTTTATATGTCAGAATCTTCTAGGCAGATTTTTTTTTTTGAGTAATTAAAAAAAAACCCAGCTTCATGTCTACACAGATGAGCCACCAGTGGGCTCTGTCTGAGGACATCCAGCAGGAGGGAATGTAGGTGGCAGTTTAAAATCAATTTCCCCTGAATTGCTCTTTCATATCTGGTTTCCATGGACTGCACAGTGGTTGTAAAGCCCCAAAACATTTGGCAGCTGTGTTTTAAGGACTTTGGGAAGACCAGATGGGCGAAGATTCACTTGAGCACTGAGGTCCCAGGGTAGCTACTCCCCTGGGGCTTCAGCTGACAGGTTTTTAACAGTGTAGGGGACATTTGTCAGAATGTGTTGATTTCTAAAGCAGGAATGTAGCTTTAATACAAGGTTCATTGCCAGAGATTCCTCAGCAGCAGTGAAAATGAAGCTGGGTAGTTGCCCTTCAGGAGCTGGAGGCACAGAATTATTACTCAGTTGTTCCAGGGATGTGAGGGTGTTGTTCCTGGTGTGGAACTGAACCTGGTGTGGCAGCTCTGGCTCCATCATGAGATGTATTCCCCAGAGCACTTTGTGCTGTATTTCTTTTGGTTTTACTCTCACCTCTAGAAAGACCTTGGTTCTTCATACAAGATAAGAACTTTGTGGGATTCTTCAAAAGATGATGTTTCCCATCAAGCCCTTTCTGTTGTTTCTTATCATGCTGACTCCCAATACCCATCAGAAGTAGCAGAGTGGAGTTGGCAGGGGCAAACTCACAGTGGTAGAAGTGGAAATTTCTCTCCTCCTTTAGTATTTCCATGATTGACTGCAAGGCCATGTACCCAAAAGCAGATGGGTTTTACTACTGGGGAGCAACTTAGAACTGAACAGTTCTTTCAAACCTCCCCCTCAAGCAGAAACAAAGATAATGAAGTGTTTGCAAACTTTGCTCAGTCTCCTTTGCTGATCCCCGGAAAGTGAGGTGTATTTCCAAGAGGAAAAGGGACAGCAGGAGAGTATGGAAGAGATCAGAGTAGAAGAGAAGTAAAACCACCTCATTGTAAAGTAAAACCACCACCTCATTGCCTGATCCATTTTGCTTCCCTCAAGTGATCTCTTGAGACAGGAGCTCACACCCCAGCATTTCACAGTTCTGCTGAGGTTGTTTTACCTGCACAAACTGACTGTAGCTCCTGCACCTGCTCTTCTGCATCTCCTTTTTGGGGTAGGGCAGCATTTGAGGCTCTCCCTGTAGGGTAAGGGAGCAGGTTTGTGGTGTGTGTTGTGCACCATGATGGCAATTTATGTGCAAGTGATTAATTTTAGCTTCCTTGTTTGCTCTCAATTCAACAGTTATCATGAAGACTCTCCAGTGTCCTCTGCTGTTCTTTAACAACTCAACCAGTCCTAGTGTCAACAAGGAAGCAGCTAATCAAAGGCTGCTGGCATAAATGATCAGACCCAGGGTAACACAACTGATGCACACGCCTCCACAGGTGCCCCATGCCCACTCTGTTTGCCTTTCCTTGGTTTTGCATTAACCTGGCACTGCCATCCTCCTCCTGTGTGGGCTGATGATCACAACTCTATCATTTTATGGGACTGGAAGTATCTGAGTGCACCATTTTCTCTGCTTGCTCTTGTTTGCCAGGGCTGAGAATCAGCCTTCTTTAGGGACAGTCTGCAGAGCTTATGTCCCCAATAGGAAAACTTTGATTAAATACTCCAAATTGGTTGGTTTGTTTCATGGGACACATTCTGACACCCTAATTCATGCTTGGGGAGGGTTGACTGTGGTGGTACACAGCAGGATGCAACACGAATAGGTTCATTCTCCCGCCTCACTCCAGGCTGAATTCTGATTTTTTGAAATTACTCAGTCCCTCAGTGATTGCTCAGTGCTGGGATTCCAGGAGCAGATCTGTGGAGCCAACGCAATCGTTGTTTGTGGTGAGGGCTCAGCCAGCAGGATGAGGGATGCAGGGCAGAGGCTGAATATTTGCAAATGTATTTTGGTAGGAGGTGTAGGGACTCCACTGGACTGACACAAGTCCCAGTCCAGTAGGGTACTTGCTGAGAAGTCTGCTTAAAGTTGAGTCTGCAAAAGTGAGTCTCAGCTATACAGGACATGCACAGAGAACCACCATGGGTGGATGCTTTCTTCAATTTTTTTTTTTTTTGGACAGAAGAGAGGTGCCAAGCAATCAAAACCTGTTTACACCATGGCAAGTAATAAATCAAGGCTCTGATATTTTAAGCAGTGGGTTGTGCCACATTCCTAAAGGAAGAATAGGAGTTCTGCCAGCCATGCTGGTTATTCATCATCTTCTCCATCAGTTTAGCCAGTCTCAGGTATTCAGGTTGTTCCTTCCTTCTTTTTATTTCTTAGTAAGCATTACTTTATTTTCTAGGGAGCACAGAAATAAGAATAGAGAATGGGCCTAATGATGACAAATGGTTGCTTTGGCCTTCTCTGGGAAGACTGTGATAACCTTGGTCTGGTCTTTGTGTGCTCCTTCTGCCTTGCCATGGGTTCACCGAGGTGGCCCCAGACTGGCAGACCTCCAAGCTGGCGTGTGTCTGGCATTGTTCAGTGGGAACTCTCTGTGCAGACCCAGGCACGCTCCTCTCCTTGGCATCAGAGGAAAGAAAACAAAAGGCCTTGGTTCCAACTTTGTTGGCTTTATCAGCACACATGGTTGCCTCCTCCATCTTCCAAAAGCTGTTTCAACCCCAAGACCAGGTCATTGGTACTGTCTGGCAAATCCCTCTTCCCTTGCCAGCCATGGACAATTGGCTTCCTTAGAGCTGGTGAGTAAAGCTTCCCTGCTGCATGAGCGTGGAGAAACAGCTGAACCTCCAGAAATCACTAATCATTGTCTCTTTGTCCACCTTCTTGCTCGGCTTAAGCAGAGTTTTTGTGCAAAACTGATTCTTCCAGGGCCTTTGTCTGTGGGCAGCTTGATCTTCCAGATGAGAGAAGATGTAATGGATACTACTGATTTTGAGAAGACTTCCACTTCAGGCAAAAAATGTATCCCAAATGTGTTCTACTTCAAAGATTCTTAATTTTCCTTGTCCAGTCTTTTTTTTTTTTTCCAAAAGAAAACAAAGGTAATAATGTCAGTGCTCAACATGACAGAATCACCTGTTCTGAGCTTACCTTTAGGGAGAATTCGTCAATCTGTAATGGTAAAAATTGTTATCAGATTTCTCAGGTTGCTACAAGGGATGAATTACAGTGGAATTGCAGAATAATGCAGTCTGAGGAGGGGCTTGCATCCATTCTTATCTAGTGCCTGCTAGAAAAGGTGTGAGAGGAGAGGCTTCCAGTTGTACAGGCTTTTTCCAGAGTTGGACCTACTGGTTGGGTGACCAACTGGGAAGTATTAAGTTGGCTGTAAGCATCTGGTGCCTCTGATCTGTGTTAATGGGGGATAGCAAGAGACAAACTATTATTCCACTCACATTAAACATTAAACATGAAAGAGTTGCATTAGAATGCCCTAGAAGAAAGGAATTACGTGTGTCTTTTTGATCAGTGCATGGTTCTTCTAGATTTGACACTGGCATGTGTCTGACTTGGTGCACCAAGCTGTATTTTTGAACAGCAGTAGGAGTTAAATTATCCTTTCAAAAGGGAATGAACACACAGCTGGGGTTAATGCAAAAACATCAACAAATGGCTGTGCTTTGAGATGCCTGGGGAATAGCTGCAATTTCTGGATTCTGCTCCCAAATGTGTTTGGACAAAGGTAGAAAGTGTGAGGATAAAAGCAAAAATCCACAGTCCAGTTTTATACGGGAAAAGGAAAGTGGTGGATCATACTCCAGATAACGTTGGCTAGTCCAAGGCTGGTGAGTGCTGATGGATCTTTTCCTGGAGGTAGATAGTACATGAAGAGATGGCTGATCAGGTGTGGATTTAGAACCACTGAAATATTGAAAACCTGAAGGTAGGAAGAGACATACAGAAGTTTTTTAATCCAACTTTCAGCTCGAAGAGGTTGAATTATTGAGGTTGAATTCATAGTTGAATTGGGTTGCTCAAGGCCTTGTCCAGCCACCTGCTGACTATGTCCAAGGATGCACATCAGCTACCTAAATCCTTGCTTTTATTGTGAGGGATTTTATCTAGAAGTGTATGTATCCTTAGATGTCTCTGCTTAGCATGAAGGGAATGGAAAGACAAAGGCCAACATAAATATCTCTGAGGGTTTCCTAAAAGGGCCTTGAAACCACTCAGGAAAGAAAAGATCAATAAGCCAATGCTGATGCTCAGGAGATGGTCTTCAGCTTCAGGGCAAATAAGAATCAAAGGGAAAGATGTCCCTCCCTTGCAGCTAAATAAAAAAAGCTTAAGAAACCAAAAAAACTAGAGTAAAATAATAAAATGCCTCTCACCATTCAGTGTTGTTTTTCCTCCAGGAGCATTACTTAGCTCCTTGCTTCCCTGTCTCATGGTTTCCTGTTGCCTGAGAGTCAGAGAAGAGAAGTCTTAGGGAAGCACTTGAATTCCATTCTCCACTTCAGGGCCTGCCAGGGAAGGCAATGGGCTCCAGCTGCCCTGGACAAGCCTGGTTTGCCGACCCGTGGGCCAGTGGCCAGTTCATTTGCTTTGTTCCTTGTAGCCTCCGTTGGGATGCAAAGAGAGTGCCAGCCATGGATTTCATTAATTCCACCATCAGTAGGTCTGAATTCATTGCCACTAATACAATGCCTTTTTTCTATGTGCTGTGCCAGGGGTATTTTTTTTGACACCATGTGTGACCTCCTGTTATTTCTCAACAAATGTTGGCAGGCAGAGCACAGCTGGCAGAGCAAAGCAGCACAGTGTGTCACAAACTGCTGAGTGCATCCATGCTGAAATGAACAGCCAATTCCAGAGTGCACTGAAAATTAAATCAATAAGAAAGAAAAACATGCCACTATTGCTCCCCTTTACTCCAGCTTTGACTGCTGCTTCCCATTGCACATGTTCACTCTTCTGACTTGAACTCAGGCAATAGGCAGAAAAAGGTTATCATGGAGTTTCAGAGTTTTATTTTTATATCTGTTTTATCCTTATAAAATTTCCCCAGACTTCTGTAAAACAGGTGTTTCTAAACTATACACAAGCAATTTAGCAATTAATTCCTTTCTCTGAACTGATGCAGTTTAAACTGCTTTTTGATTTTACAGGAGGCCTTGACCTGTTCAAATAATACATTACAAATAATAATTACATGGAATGTTCATTGTTTCCAACAGCGGATAACCCACTTTTCCCATCTTCCTTTCTTCTTTGGGGTCTGTGCCTCTCCTCTGTTGCTGCGTGTGTGTTGGAAGAGGAGGGCAGGCTAAGTGCTGCAGGTGGTTGTAGGCAGCCTGAGCTGTGCAGGTGACAGAAGTAGCTGCAATGGCTTGAACTGCTGAGGTGCAGGACAGGGCTGCTGGGGATACTGGGTTTGCTTTGCTATTAACAAATCACTTCCACGTGCTAAGGAGCAGCTGTGCCATCCTAGGAACGTGCCCTGCCCCAGCCGCCCTGCAGCCAGCCCCAGGTGCTCTGTTTGCCTCTCTGCTCATCTCCCCTCTCTGCTCAAGCCACAAAAGAGGGCTCAGATCCTGCTGTCAGCCCAGGGCTCAGGCTTCTGGCACTCACCCAGCCCTAAAGTTCTTCAGCTCGGGGTGGTTCATGGACTCAGCCCTGTCCCTCAGGGTGGGTAACACACAAACACATTTGGGCTCCTGTTTATTTTATTGATCCAGGATTTTATTGATCATGTAGAATGGTACATTTAATTTGACCTGTTTTAGGATGACCATGGTAGGAGGCAAGTGTTCATGGAGCAGTTTCTGCTGGGACACCCTCTGCTCTCTGTCAAAGCCATCTGTATAATTTTGTGTGCTCAGTATGGCACACTGGCCTGGAGAGCAGGGAGGCATGTTCCCTGCCAGCAGGGCTCTCAGGATGGCAAGGCAAAAAGAAATAGCTTCAATACAGCTATCCTGCAAGCCCGGTTCTTCAGTGGATTGTCATTTTTTTGGCACCAAAGGGAGCATTTTAAGCTGATGAGAAAATGCAATAGACTGATTTACTTGGATGCTTTCAATGTTTCTTTGACTTTAGCCAGGGGACCCCATAAGGGGGGGGTAGAGAAAACCAAAATATAATGCTGCACAAGGCTCGTTTGTATGCACTGGGGCTTGCAGACACTCGCTGAACTTGTACCTGCCTGTGGGCCAAGTGGAAAAGGAGGGCAGGCAGAGGAAATTTTTGCTCTTGCTCAGATTAACAGATTAACAACCACTGTCATCAGCCCCAGGTGAGGCCATGCAGCTTGTAAAAGTTGAGAAAAGTGTGTGTAGCTTATACCTGCTCTCTCTGCAGTCACAGTGTCTTGCAGAATTTTCGATTGTTGTTGGCCCTCTGGCTCACCCTCCTCTGTGGAGCTGAACCCCCCAAGTGGCACTGGTGTGAGATGAAGTGTCTTGAGAGCAGGAGGTTAAACCTTAAGTCTAAAAGGATAGAAATGAACCCAATTCTTATCTTTTCCTGAGCAAATCTTGCTCTTCTCTCTGCTAAAGAGCCCATTCCTGAGCAAAGCAAAAGCTAAGCAGAGACCCTAAATTAGGGTGCCCCAGGGCAGTGATATGTTGTCAACAGGAGCATCCCATGCTTTTCTAGTAGAAGCATCTCATTCCTACCCTATTTCCTCAAACTGGCTGGTCCCTTGTCTCCTTGATGTCCCTTTAAAGACTGCAGAAGGGATCTCTAAGCCACCAGGGTGACACTAACTCTCCTCTGGCTGAAGTGTTTTGATGGCAGAGGATGGGACAGGCAGAAATGAGGACGTGAGGATAAACAAGTCCTGACAAACAAGCAGTGCTGTTGGTGGCTCTTAGAAATGAGGAAGTGTGACCCATCCGTGTGGCCCCAGGGCTGGCACCAAACCTCGTACAACAGAAAGCCAAAGTGAGGGAATTGCAGTGGAAGCTCACAGGAGAATGGTGACAGCGAGTCAGTCCCTGGTGGCTGCTGCTAAAGCTGAGCATGAGCCCATTCATTTGCAGTTGTTCTCATAGAAAAAGCCAAGTTCTGGAAGACTTTAACTTTCAATTTGCAGTGCACTGAGGGAACTCACGTTCCTGCTGTGCTGGGGAGCCCAGTGCTGCATCTCTGGAGCAGTGACACACAGCACGGCTGTTTCTGTGGCAGCTCCTGCACTTTTGCTACAGCACAGAAACCCGGATCAGCCCTTGGATAAGGGCTGACTGGTCTTGTGTTCCATCATGCTGCTGCCTCTAATTATACTCAGGCCTATCTGACTGAATGAGATCGGAATTTACTGGCTACTCCTTTTCTCTGCTGCCTGCATCGTTAATATCCAGGGGCTCAAAGTCAAGAGCACCTGTTTTTGCAGCCCTTTCCTGTTTCTTGTCACATCTTCTGGAAAACTGGTCCAAAGGTTGGGTGTTGGCAACTTCTCCCTTCTTGGATGATAGAGTAAAAATGTCTGGAAGTGCTTCAGGTTTCTGGAGTTGTGGTACTGCTAGTCTTCCCTCTATGAATTCTGGATTAAATTAGGACTTGCATTACAGGAAATTTTAGGTAATGTCTGCCTGTATTCACAGCTCAGTCATTTATTTGGGTGTAGCCCAGTAGTCTGAATAGCCTGTGATTTACTGCCACCAGTGAAATGAAACAGAATCACTTTCTGTGATTTATATCCTCTATTGTAGTTAAATATTTACACAGTATCAAGATCTTAGTAATTGAATGGCTTACAGATAGGCAGCAAATGTTTATATACCTCTGAAATGGCCACAGGGCCATTGAGGTAATGATATTTCGTTCTGATAAAAGGTCCTTTACTAAGAAGAAACTTAAAGGTCTCTCAGCTCCATTTTGTTCTCGGAGGCTGGACTAAGTCATGCTGATTTGAGTGGGTTACTGCAATTCTTACAGACTGTAAAAATGACACAGTTCAAAAAAACATTTTTGTTGAAATGAAGCAGTTGTAGTGGATGAAATCAGCATCTTTCATCCAGCCGTGTTGTTGATTTCTTCAGGTAAGAAGGCAAGAAAAATTACCAGGCTAATATCACACTCTGAAGGAAACAAGCTGGCAGGTTTGAACAATACCTACCAGTATTAAATCAGTGTTTCTCCATTCACTTGCAGGAAGGTATCACTAAATATTTCATGACCCATAGGTAAACAAAATCAGCCCTGTTTCCTGAAGCAAGAAGGGATCCTGTCATTCCTACTTGTTCTGTTTGATTGTATCTCCAAGAGAGGCAACTGGAATTCAAAGCAGGTGCAACAGTTACAACTGAGTGTGAATATTGCTGATCTTTGCTTTACAGTAATATTCAGAGTTTGGGAATGAGCCGACCTGCGTTACACTGATGGTGAAGATTTTGTCTAGACCAGGACAAGAGTGTGTATTTCTTAGAAAGAGGAGTTGCTTGTGTTTTGGAACTGTGTGGTTTTATAACCAAATGAGGTATCAACTTTTCTTAAAACCAGAGTCTGCATAGAAGCTTTCCATCAGAATAGATTTTCCTTTTAATCATCGTTTGTCAGATCATCATTAATCATCATTATTAATGATATGATTCATTAATGATAATGATTAATTAATCATCATTATTGTCAGATAATTTTGAGTTCCTGGATTTTAAATTGAACTAGATGAAAAAGTAGGAGAGCAGCAGAAAGGTAGTTCTTACTATATTCTGTCTTGATTTCTGAAAATCATTTTAGCAGCTTTCACGTAATTCCAGAGTGGATGTTGGAGAAAAAACAGAAACAGTATATTTTAGGTGCTACTTAAAAGTGTAACCTGGAAAAACCTTTTGGGGATCCCAGTCTGGGGGAAGGAGAACAGAATTTACTACGGAGTGATTAACATTTTTGATATTATTTCCCGTGTAATGGAGACCATATTCCTACCTGCATAGTCTAAATAATCCTGTAACATAGAGTGATGATGATTTTAATTCTGTAGTAACAAATATTTCTGTAGAATCAAGCTTTATACCTGGGGCTTGGTACTTAATCAAACACACAATGCTTTGGAGGTGACAAAGGATGCTCTACTCAAAGGTCACAGGGATTTCTTGGTCTCTCTATCCCAGCTGGGAGACAGTTGATAAGCTCTTTATTCTGTATCTGGGATAAACTGCAGTTCAAAACACTGGTAAGGGGAGCTTTCCAGTTGACAGTTTCTCTACATGCAGATGACCGGAGTAGGATACTCTTGGAAAGTTACCTTGCCCATTACCCAGCTGCCTCACAGCCTGGCAGAGGAGCCCAGCACCGTTTGTACCTGTAAAATGTCACTTTTATTTACCAAGGATGTGGCCCCGTGAACGTGGTACTTCTCCCCGGTTCCTTGCCCCCAGTCGTGTCATCAGGTGAAGATTACCTGGAGATCAAGGCAGGCTCATTTTTCTAACCAAAGCCACCACGTGCGACAGCGTCCTTCGAGCCCTGTTTGCTGCTGGCGGCGGGGCAGGGCTGTGGCGGTATCGCACCACGCCGGGGTGGGCTGTGGCCGGTCCCCCTGCTGGGGACTCCGACACTCCCGCACCCGCGGCCGCAGCGCTGCGGGCCGGGCGG
>VZRO01000866.1:1085108-1189056 GCA_013397915.1 Daphoenositta chrysoptera
TCTGTGGCACACGCCCAACGCGTGCCCAGGCCCAGCGCGGCTCCTCGGCCGGCTCTGCTCGCTCTGCCCCCTGCCGAGCTGCCGCAGGGCCGGCGGCACCGGCGGCTCCCTCACACCGAGGACGTCCCAGGCAAGCACCGCTGCTCTGCGCTAGGGAAGGGCGGCGGGTAAAGCCGGGAGGAGAGAGGTGCTGCGGCGGGCAGGCTGGAGGAGCCCTCAGCGGCCGCAGCGGCCCCGTGCGAGGCGCGAACGCCCCGCGGGTCCCGCCCGGCCCCGCCCGCGCCTCAGGGCCCCTCAGCCCGGCCTGGGGCCGCGGCCATGATGGGGCTGCCCANCTGCAGAGGAGCCTTCCGTGGGTGAAGAGCAGGGATTCCCTGCCCTGGGGGTGCAGCTGCAGAGGAGCCTTCCGTGGGTGAAGAGCAGGGATTCCCTGCCCTGGGGGTGCAGCTGCAGAGGAGCCTTCCGTGGGTGAAGAGCAGGGATTCCCTGCCCTGGGGGTGCAGCTGCAGAGGAGCCTTCCGTGGGTGAAGAGCAGGGATTCCCTGCCCTGGGGGTGCAGCTGAACAGGAGCCTTCCGTGGGTGAAGAGCAGGGATTCCCTGCCCTGGGGTTGCCCCTCGTGGCTCGTCTGTCGGGCAGCAGCAGAGGAGAGCTGGGTGTCCGAACAGCACATACAGGGGATAATAAGGGGTTGGAGCATTTCTGTTACGAGGAGAGACTGAGGGAACTGGGCCTGGGAAGAGAAGACGGAGGGGATCTCATTCATGCGTATAAATATCTCGAAGGCAGGGGTCAAGAGGAAGGTGCCACACTCTTTTCAGTGGTGCCCAATGACAGGATGAGGAACAAGGGCCATAAACTAGAACACAAGAAGCTCCACCTCAACATTTGGAATAATTCCTTTCTACTGAGGGTGGCAGAGCACTGGAAGAGCTGCCCGGGGACGGTGACCTCTCAAACCCAGCTGGATGTCCGCGGTCCCTCCGCTGTTGGATCGCACAGCTGCTGTGGTGTTGGCTGGGGGCTGACGGTGCTCGGCTTTCTGAGCTCGAGGAATTCCAGTCAACTCACCAGGGCTGATCTGCTGGGGAGTGAAAGGTGGATAAATGACCACCAAATCAGAGGCCTGGTTTGGGGAGATACGCTTTGGGTGACTGTCCAAGAAAGAAAAATGCTGTTCTTGTCGGAGAGAAACACCTAATTTTGCAAAATGGTGCGCGGATGGTCACACATGATGATGGAAGAGGTCCAAGTCACAGTAGCAATCACACATTGATGTGTGTGTGAAACAAAACTAAGTAACAATCATCTGCTAATTTTCCTCTTCATCTGGAGCTCTTACTGCTTATTTCAGCTAATGATGGACCTCTTTAACTGGGAATAAAGTTCTGGGGGAAAATGTTTATCAAGACTACAATATTGCTTCAGCGGAGATTTTACTTTGAATGTCATGGTGGCTCTTCTGAAGTTCTGGGAACACACTTAAGTGTATTGCAGTGTTAATTCCTATATGTTCTTTGAACCCAAGCTTTCTTTTGTAATTTCTATGATGTTGCTTGTTTAAATGATAGTGATGAAGTTAATCCTTCAGATTAAAACTAAAAAAAAACCACAAACATTTTTTCTGGTTTATCCCAGTTTTGTGTAAAAATGGCCTTAAAATGGCATTTACATCATAGTGAACTGGCTCTCAGAAGGGATGGTACACAGAAGAAAAATAATATTTACTAATAGTTTAATTCAAGTTTGATATCAGATTTACTACATTTATGTGTTGCTTTGCATGCTGACACCTGCACGGGTGTCCAAACCCACCCCAAATCCTCTTCACTTATTCTGCCATATTACTGCTACAGTGCTGCTTATCCCTGTTAAGAGTGGTTAAGTGAATCAGTGGCAAAACAGAGGCTCACTTACAACTCAGGATATTAACTTACAGACAGGTACACACGGGTTTCTGGCACTTGCATGAATTTCTGATCGTGTTTGTGAACCAAAGGTGTGAGAAATTAAACCTAATGAGACTGATGTGCAAAAATGCTTTAGAAAGGGAATTTATGCTCATACAGGTTCTGGCTGCTTCTCTGATCAGTCTTCCTCCTTGAGCGCAGGACTAAAAGGCACTTCCCAAATCCAGTCCCCTGCTGTTGAGACATTCTTAAACTTTTCAATCTCCCTCTTAAAACTAATTAGGTTATTTTCCTTATGTTATTCCCACTGTGAGGCTACACCGTGCTCTGAGCTCTGATGGCTGGACACTTTCTAGTTTCCAGGCTGAATGCATTCATAGCAGGTATAATCCCTTTTGTCCTTGTGCCAAACTCTTGCTCTAGTTTAGACACTTCATCTCCCTCTGCAGTGTTCAGCCTTGATGTCTTTGCAAAGCCCTGTCACACACTGTCTATTCCTTTGCTTTTCAGGTCGAAGAAGGCAGGTGCTTTTACAATCTGTCCTGACCTTAGGAACCCATCTTAGAAAATATTCCAGCTGGTATTAACCTGTTTTTCATATGGGTGACCAAACTTACTCAGGTTGCTGTGTAACACACCGTTGTTTTAGAGAAAAGCATGGGGAAATCTTTCTCTTATATCTTTCTGGTATATTTTAGGGCAGTCTTTACCTTTTTTATTCATCACTCACACGGGTTACTAGTCTTGAAATCACTGTCAGCTGGCAGTGAATACACCTGTGGGCTTTGTTTCCTTTAAAATGCAGTTAACTCAAACTGAGTCTTTAGTGCTGTTAGGCTTCAGCTCTCTCATGTTGATGCTTTTTGGTGCTGTGGAGTTTTACAAGTGGTTAGAATAAAGAAAAAAGACAACTACAAGATGGAAAAATTGCAAAACACCCTTCTGGGTTTACCTGCAGTTTCTCACAGCGAGAGTGGTGAGTTAGTGAATAGAGGATATCCTCCCTGTGTGCAGTTCTTGTGGTGGCTTCAATACTTTCTTTTGGTTTGAAATCAAGGCGATTGTGTATGTGGTTTTCTTCCTGTGTTTTCTGATATATGCTGGACGAGATTTATCCTTGATAGAGTCTTAGAAGGAAATTTGGTATTACTAGTACTTAATTGTCTGTGTTCAGAAAAGGGTTTTTTGGTCAAGAAAGTAAGTTTTATTGTAGCTGCGGTATGTAAAAGAATAACTTTTTAGTGATCTAGAAGCTTAATTTGAGTAATGGATATCATTTGATGGAATTTATCTGAAAAAGTTGAAGGTTTTCTACATAGAAAATGGCACTTTTATACATAGGAAATCCTTACAGGTGAAGTGTGTAAGGACCATGTTTGAATAACATCTGTGCCGTGTGTTGTGTCCACAAGTGCTCACCCATCTGTTATCACCCCTGCTAACAGCAAATCTTGGGTCTGTCCTGTGAATGTAGCTGTTGTTTCACAAGGGACAGCAGATCCCTGCTTTGAAGAGAGGTCTGTTAGGTAAAGCATAGATAACTGCTTGAGAAGATCTAGGACTAGAAGAGACTTGCTCTTGTGATGCTGGTACTGCCTTTTGCTCTTCAAAATTTCACTCTAATTTCCAATCTGAATTTGTTCATGGACGTTTGTGGCTTTAGCTTTTTCTGTTTCGCCCTGTGTGCCATTTGATGCATTATAAACAACAATCTATGCTGTGCTTGTCTGGCTTTGTGTAATTGTTTTTCTATTTTGCCAACCATCTGAGAAGCAGTCCTCTAGATTGCACTTGGTTACACCCTCAGGTACAGGAATGAGGTTTCCCTAAAATGGAAAGGCAAATGGAGAAAGTACAAGTTTTATGAGCACAGAGTATGTTTACAGAATTCACTGCTTGCAGAATGTCATTGAGAGTGAGAGGATTGTGATAAATAATGATTTTTGTAATTCTAGGGTGTTCTTTTGAATATTTTCATTAATTCTACTGGGTATATTGACCTTCTGTCATAGGGGGACATTAATTACGCTGGTTTAGTATCCTGTGGACATGTTCTCTCAGAACTCATCCCAGGCTCTATTTATTGCCTGTTTCTTGCCCTTTCCTTTGGCTGGAGTTGTATCATAATAAAACTCAGAGGTCCTGATCTCAGGGCTTCTTTTGACAAGCTGATGGGTTCTCCTGGAAACTGCAGGTGGGAATTTGTTACCATTGCCAATCTGATTGGTGTATGGAAGAGAAATATGTTCCACTCCTGGGTCTGATGTTGTACAGTTTTATAGCAGCACTTAAATGCCTGAAACTTCAGAGCATCACCCATTTACAGAATAGACCCAAGTCAGTCTCTGCATCTTTGTTTCAGTTCCTCATCTATCAATCAGGACTGGTGTGTCTGCTTAGATTTCACATTTCTGTAATAAAAAATGTCCTGGTGTAGCCCCTGGCCAAATGAGTCCCTTTGTTCTTGGCTGAGACCAACTGGCTCCAGAAGAGCAAATGAATTGTGAACTGATAATTTTTTGTGACCTTTGGGGGTTAATTGGATGGGGGTTTTATTACAAACCCTGATGTAGTTCTGGAACCGAAGCCTGTTCTCGGTCTGGCATCAGCAGCACACTGCTGCTCTTGATGTCCCTCATTCCAGAGGTTGCCTCTGCACTGAGCTGCCATGCTGCAGCTCAGTAACCTTTACATCACAGAACATGATTCAGCAGGGCAAACAAATGCACTGAGGTAGTCCTGGTGTTAAATAAAAGATGGCAGAAACAGTTTTTCTTGAGTGTGCTCTGAGTGTTGGTTTGGGGGAAATTGTTGCACCCACAAGAGAAAGCCCCGTGTGCTGAAAAGCCATGTTTTTCTCCATGGTGTTTTCTGTTGAAGTCAAACTATTTTGCAGGGAGACCTGCCAGAAAAGCTTAGCTCACGGGTTTAGCCCAAATGAGCATGAATTTTCATGGGACCAGATGCAGAGCTGATTGGGGCCTCATGTTTAATCATCCACTGATGTGTGCATCTGCCTGCTTGTAACCTGGCCTGTGAGCTCCTCCTGTGTGAACGGTGCTGCCAGTACCAGTGTACTGGGCTTCACCTATTTAACAGTGCTTTTCCTCTTGGCTGTGGCTCAGCAGTTGGCAGTCTGGCTCCTCTCCATCTTGCTTTGGGTGTAGAGCTGGGCACTTTCCATTCTTGGCTGGCAGTTGGGATGTTTGGCAGAGATCTCTGATCTGAGTAAATATGTGTGAGGGCATCTCTTCATTGCAGAGCTGTATGGCATTGCCTTCCCTAATCAATAATGAAAGAAGGATTCTAGGACGTGTGTAAATGTGTTGGGGGTCAGAAGGTGAAGGGTGTTGTTGTCATGAGCTGAGAAAGATGTCAGGGTTTTTGTGCATACTTTTCAAAGGCTGAGTTAAAGCAATAAGTCACTGGGGAGATATCCCAGTAAAACAGCTCTGTCTGTATACACAGAATTTCCAGCTCCTAGTCCATGCAGGTAGTGTTCGATGAACTGGTGATGAAAAGGAATTAGTTGGCTGGTAATTCATCTAAAAGATTGGCAGAGGATTTTACAGGCTTACACCAGAGCTGGCTGGAGACAATAATCTCTTTTCTTGAAGAATGCTGAGGTCCTGACGCCCAGCTCGTTGGAATGAAACCTGAATGCTTTTTAATTCTCTGTGAGAGATTTTTTCTTTCCCCTCTTTAGTTTTTGTTTTTAGGAAGGAACAAAATGTTTCATTGTGATTTTGTCAATTATTTTGATATAATGGATTAAAAGAGTAAATGTCTTCCAAATCCCAAAGCCTTTTAAAAGAATTCCATTCAAAATACATCAGAGCTGTTTTCTTCCCTGAATTTTTGCTGAAATTTAATTTTAATCAGAAGTTTACACACTTCAATGGCAGCATGACTTCCCTTGTAGCAGTGATGTGCAGTGGATAATAACTGCGGACAGGATTTTTTTGGTCTGGTTATATTTTATGCTGTCCTGGAGGAGAAAGGGAGGGGGGAGGTTTGTATCCATTTGGCAGCCTCATACTGTGCCAAAGCAATGTAAAAAGGCCTGGGAGTGAATAAGAAACAAGAGAAGTATTTGGTTTTTAACTGCTCCTGGATGAGAGAGCAGGATTCATCCATTCCTTACTGTAATTTTACAATTCCATTGCAAACTGTAATAGTACAGCAGGGAAAGAAAGAAGAGGTTAGTACAGTGCAACAAAGCAGGCTTCAGGGGGGAGACTTTCTCTTGGCTCAAGGTTTTGTGTCCGAGTCACCTGAAGTGACTGGAAGGAACAGAGACTTAAATGGCAGCTATTGAGCTGCCCAGGAGCTCATGTGGATTCTGTATCATCTTTCCTTTCTCTCTCTCTAGTCAGACAGAAATGGCACCTCTTGCCACCCACAGAAGCTGCAATGACTGGTCTGTCATCCATGGCCAGCACTGAAGCTCAGCAGCCTCGTGATGTGCACCTTGGGACTTTGTTGGCTCTGGTCAACGTTTGCTGACCTCCCCCTTAGAGCTAGAAAGGTGTACTGCTGTTTGAGAAATTGCAGCTTCATTTGAACTGAGCTAATTTCATCTGGGAAGTTGATATTATCTGTTGGATGTTGTTTTGCAATTCCACAAATTTTTAAGAGTTTTGTGTTCAGGCACAGGGCTTAGACCTCTCTGTAACCTCCAGCACCCAGGAGATACAAATCTACAAGGAAGAGTCTGGGCAAGCACCCCTGGTGCCTTGGGCACAAAGGAGTGTGGCCCCCTGGAACATATTGCTTCACTGGGAAACTGAAAGACCCTACAGTGCTCCATTCTGGGTTGGCTGCTGGCCTGCAAAGTGCCCTTCAATAACTTGCTTTTATCACTTTGTTTACCCTAAATGTATGATAAGGAAGATACAACGTTAGATGTTTTTACTGAGAAATAGCCCTCTGTAATTGCTAGCAGTTTTATTTTCAAGCATAAAATTAATTATAGACTTTATTCTTTCGAAGATGTGGTTTGGTACCATGAATTTGGAGGCTTAGCCTATTGCTGAAAATGGTTTGGTTTCTGTGCACTCCTGGACCCTGGTATGTTTTATAGAAGGATGTTGCAGGTGGACACTAGAGGGCTTGCTAGCATCCCTCCCTCTGTTCCCACCCGGCACAGCGAGAAGGTTCAGCTGAGTATATCAGGAAGCCTTCACTCAGGGTCTTACAGCTGGATTTAAGTTTTGAGAATGGGGGAAACTGAGCAACACCGGGGAAAGGCATTCTTTTGTGCTGTATCTTCAAAGCTCCATCAGCTCCAGGAGGACAAGAGCACTTACTCTGCCTTATTGCAATGACCTTTTCAGGTGCCTTTTCAACCAGATAAAAATTGCCAGTGGGACCACTGCAAGCACAGGCTGTGTTTCAGTTAAACCTCCAGGCAGGCAGAACGATGCCAGGAGCAGCTACTTACAAGCATTTCAGCATTTAGTTGTGGCTGATGTTCAGGTTGCCTGTGGAACTTTGCCGTACATGGAGGTGTGAGTGCCATAGGAGAGGCAGGCTCTGGGTTTGGGTGTTGTGAATTGCTGTCTAAAAGCCTCCAGCACTCTCCACTGCCCATAGGGAATCTGGCTTAACACCAGGCAGTGTGACAGTTGCCACGTGCTTTCCCAAATCCAGGAATATCTGACCTCTCACAGCACTTTGCTCAAGTTGAACACAGCATGCTCACTTCAAGAGCTCACGGTGTGTCCCACCAGATTCATCCTGGCATCGCTGTTGCCTCTTACTCTGCTTTACCTGCTATCTAGGCTGAAACTTAAGTGTTTGACTGGTTAGCTGGTTATATCACTGGGTTCCCCCTTCAGCATGCACTACGAAACCTTTGACAGGCAGAATGGCTCTCATTAATTAATGTGCTGCCCGCAACCAGCCTTGCAGCAATGGGTTAAGCAGCACCATCCCTGTAGACAGTCACTCTCCAAACTTTTTTTTGAGTTGACCTGCTAGGATTTTTCCCTCTCCTCCCTCCCCTTCCTCTTTTCTCTCCCTCTCTCTTTTCTTTCTCTTTATTCTTTTCCTCAGGTCTCTTGATTTCATGCTGGCTTTCTAAATTGAGGATAAAGTTAATTCAGCGCACAATGCCACAGCTGGAATGAAATATGGCCAGTTGCCCGTGTGGAGGGGAGGGCTCCGTGCTGGCTGGGGGTGGCTTGTTGCATCTCCTAAGGCCACTACGGGCTGTCACTGATTTATTGATAGTGCTTCTAGCAATAAAGCAAGAAGTTAACTAATTATGAGCATATGGTTCAGCTCACGCTTGACTCAGCAGCCACCTTGTTAGCCTGGAGCTGCCTAGGTGTTCAGAAGCAGGGGAAGAGGGAAGTTTTGGGTGGAAGGTGTGGTCCAAAGTCCCACTGACAAGCCAGAGGGAGACTTGATTGATCTTAATCTATTCTTTTTGTTAGGAGGCAGCATGCTGCTGTCAGGAACAGCTTGGTAGTAACAGATTTGTGGCCTCTAAGTCCTTGTGGTTATAGCCAGCGTGCGACACTCGGTCAGCTCCTTGCGTGCCCTGTACTTAATTGGTCTCAATGGTGGGGTCTGAAATGAGACGGTAGTTCAAGGTGCAACACATGCTGTACCTGAGAGTGCAGCCTGCGAGCTGCTGCACAGATGTCAGCTTTTTACCAGTGGGCTTAGCACTGGGGACCCGGAGGGTCCGCACAGAAAGGGACAAGGGGCGTCTGAGAGGACCCTGCCGACTTTCAGTGCTTAATATGGATTAATTAGAGGAAAACTTTAGAGAGAAAGAGTGTGACTGGTAGAGGAACAAGAAGGGAGGCGCAAAGAACTTGTTAGGAAGTTAATCAAGGTGGATTGCAATTTTGCCTGCATTGAGTGGTCAGCACACATAGTCTGGACACAGGAGAGTCTTTAATGGGAATTGATACCAGCTAGAGGGGGGAGGAGGGTGTCTCTTTCTGTCCATCTGTTGGTCTTTCACAAGTGAATTGGTCTATGCTACAGGATTCAAAACAGTGTAGTTAGAGACTGGGGTATTTTGGGTGTACATAGTCTGCAGGAAGAGTGAGTTTATTTCTGTCCAAACTTTTAAAACAATTTTAGGGTTCTTAGACTTCACTTAACTGGAAATTAGGCCGAGTGTAGAAAGAAGACAATTTTAGTAATAGGCATTAAAAAGAACTCCAGGGATTAATGATTTGACACAGCCAAGAAACGGATTATTTTATGACTACCTAGACAGAGCAAGTGGGCAGAGAGGGCTATCTGTGTGCTGGGGTGCATCAGCAAGACCACAATCAGCAGGCTGAGGGAGATGGTGGGTGACCTCTACTAGGCACTGGTGAAGCTGCATCTGAAACTCTGCATCTGGGTTTGGTCTTCACAATGCAAGAAAGTTGTTGTCAAACTGGAGAATGAAACAGAAGGGCCACTAAACTGGTCAGGAGGCTGGAGCGTGTGAGGGTAGGGGAGCTTGCCTTGCTCAGCTTGGAGAAGAGGGCTAAAGGAATCTGATGACAGTCTTCTGCTGCTGTGGGGGTGTATAGAGAAGACAGAGGGCAACTCAGACATGCACAGTGAAAGGACTCAAAGTATTCAAAAGCTGGGAGAAGTTATATTTCAATTAGATATGAGAGGAAGAAAAAAAAAAAAAAGAAAACCTAGATGTGATAAGCTAGAGAGGTTATGAAATCACCATTCCTGGGGTTTTTCATAACTTGCCTGGGCCAAGTTCTGAGCAGTGTGATCTAAATTTGGACAGGACTCTTAATTTTCCTGTGACCAGGCTGCAGCTGGAGCACAGCCCAGGGCCTGGGACAGAGGCACATGGCTCATGTTCTGTCGTGTGCTGCTGTGCTGGCTGGTTCGTGGCTCTGGTGTCACACCACGATGTACATGGCAATTATCATTGTTACTTCTATAATGTAAAGAATTAGGGCAGTTAATTAGCGGGTAAAGTTGATCTGTACACAACAATTTGGAGTATAATTCACTCAGATGTAGCAATAGCTTTTCTTAGCAGAGGCTGTGCTTTGGGCTATGATTAGCTGGTTAGAGCTGAAATGATTTTTGAGGCTAAATAAGTGTCTGTCCCTCATCTGTTTCTTATCTCCTGTGAGAGGATGCTGCAGGTGAGTTGAGGAGCAGAATGTGAGTGGTCCCTGTGGGATCTCCTATTGCTGCTGAAGATGGTTTGAGTTCACCTGGTTGAACTGCAGTGCTGCAGGTTGGAGGCACTGATATCACTTGTACTACAGGCTCAGGCTATTGACATGTTCATCTCTAGTTAACAGTGATCTAGAGGAGGTGGAGGGATAAATTCTCAGGCTATTAAAGCTGCTCTTACAGTGTCTTTCTGGCCAAAACCTTGCTTTGTGTTTGCCTGTGAGGACCTTTTCTGGCTGAAATCTTTGCCTGCTGTGTAACCGAATAGGAATAGTTACTGCTTCTTGAGATCCCAATGCCAGCATCTCTGTTGTAATATATATGTTAAAGAAAAAGCACAGAGACTAAATGTTCAGCCTTAAATTCACAATAAATTATTATTTGTATCACTCTAATAGTGTGAAAGGGAGAAATCTGAAGGAATGGGCACTTAATCCCAGCATAACACATTTTAAGTGTGTCTTTATGGCGCAAAGCAGCTTTGGAGGGAAGAAGAATCAGGATTTGGTACTTCCCTGTCTCTTTTGGGATCATTTCTGCTGTGTTTCTTACCCAGAGAAGCAGTGTACTACAGTGGTGACCTTCTTGAGGTAGTGTTGTCATTCCTCATTGCAAAGAACAGACACTGCTTTGGTTTGTAGCAAGTGTAGGTTATTAAAAAAAAAGAGACTGTGGTTATGAAAAATTCAACTGAATTTGGCTCAGATTTGAAAGTGACTGGATCAGTTTGTGGTTTTGTACCTAACTCAAAAGGGAGCTGGGGATAAATATTAGAATTTAGAATATAATCCCAAAAATGCAGTAAATACTCAGAAACATGTGAATTTGGAGTCCAATTTCAGACTTGCTGCAAGGGAGATACCCTAGCTGCCAGTTTAGGAGGAACTTTTCTGACTTAAGTTTGAAGTTGTTGCTCCAAGACAGACCTGTAACTGAGCAGGAGCAGTTATTTGATTTAGCTGGTGCCAAATGGAAATAGGGTAAAAATGATCATAGTTTTCTGGGCACCTTTTTTTCTCTGTAGTTGGCCAAAGAGGGGAATAAAATCTAAGCAGAACTTGCATTGCCAATGAATGAGACCAACACGTATGGATCAAAGGCAGAGGCACTCTGCAGTGAGTCCCTGCAAACTGAAAACCTCTGTTCTCTGCTAGGAGCATCGTGTTCCTGCTCGAGTGTGTGGGAGACGAGGAGCTTCTTTGCTATGTGTTGGTAAAATGACTTGCTCCCTGGTGCAGGAGTTGCAACACCTGTGGTTTATACTCAAAAGCCTATTTCTTTGTCAGAGAGAGCTTTACGTTACTCTGGACGAACTCTTTAGGTGCTTTCCCATATAGAATTCAGTGATATTTCCCCATCTAATTTCCTAATTTGCTAATTTCCTTTGTCTTCCCAGCTGCAGCTGGGATCTGAGTGCGATGCTCCTGTTTCAGGACCAGTTGCTGCTCCCTTTCCCGCCGAATGCAGCCGTAGCCATTAGGATGACTTGCATCCTGCTGCACGCAATATGCCCGATCTTCACCCTACAAAAGCATTGTTTAAAGGGCTCTGAACATTTTGAACAAACTGGCCTGGCAGGGGGACTCTCAACTTCCCCTCCTTTATGGGCACAACAGGCTGTGTTTGTAAACAGAGCCTTGGAGGAGTAGTGGGAGCCACCGGAGGACTGTCAGCTGCTTAATTGGATGTCAGCGCCCTGCCGGGGACGGGGCTAATGAGCCATCCTGCCGAAAGAGAATGGCCTTGAGAAGAAAGGCGAGGAATTGGACAGCAATAATCACATCGAGAGGAGCCCAGAGCCGCCTGTTGGGATAAAGGCAGAGCAGCATTTGGGGACACAGGGCTTTCCTGTTTGGATTTTGTTAAACAGAGATTAAGCGGGTTCTGCATTTGTGAAGTTGAGGTGTTATTGCTGGTGCATGTGTTTAAACAAGTGCTCCTGTGCGTAGGCACTGGTCTAATACACCATATAAACACTTTCAGTTCATAGGTTTTGGTGGCCTTTGTTTTTTGAAAAGTACCTAAGGAAAGAAATGAAAATGATATGTCAATGGGGAGTTTAATGTGGGAAATGTCGAGAGAATCATACAAGGAACAATGCAATCACTTATTCAAATTAGGGAGTTTATTTTTTCTTTTGAAAACCTAAGTCAAAGATTATATCCTTTTTGCTGAAAGCTCTTCTAAAACAATGATTTTTTTTTTCCACGAGAGCCTATTGTTAAAAAAAGTGAAGTTTTTTTTAAGTTAGCATTGTCTACGTAAGTTCACTTTATTCCAAAGAACATTTTGATTTGAAAATATTTATCAGTGTAGTTACATGAATAAACAGAGGGATTTTATTTATATCTCTTTCAAGAGAGGAAACACAAATAAAAGATTGGATATTGGTATTAAGTTCTAAAATAAGGGTGTATGTTCCCATTTAAAAGCATTTTTGCCAAAGAAAAAGCTAATAGGAGAGAAATAGACACTCAAAGAAAGGTAAAATAAATGTTAAAAGAATTTTTAAAAAGGTGCCTGTAAGAAATTCTGGTAAGTCATTAGGTGTCTCTGTATACTCTAGAATGAGCTGCCCTTTAGCTAAGCTGTGCCTGATGGGTGTTTACCTAGCCAGCTCTTAAAAACAGAGAAGAATGGAAGATCCCTTGCCAACCAATTCCAGCATGCCACTGTTCTTACTGCAGAGATTTTCCTTGATACTGAATTGGTGGTAATTGAAGTTCATTGCTTCGTGTCCTGCACTCCTTGAGCATAAAATTAATTCACTTGCCTCTTTCAGCAGCATTTTCTGTATTTGATACCTTTCTTAAATCTTCTTCAGAGGAAGCACCACATTTTCTTATTCTTTCATGGTATCCAGGTCACTGATTGTTCTAGTGTCTATTTTCTATTTATTATTTACTGAACAACCAAGAGAAGATGGGGGAGGAGGAAAGGTAAAACTGGACCCTGCTGTAAAGAGAGTTTGTTACCCAGGAGAACTTTTGTAGGTAGGAGTTACCTGCTAATTTGAGTGCCAGGGGAATGGATCTAGCTGGATATAGCCAAGCCACAATGGTCACCCCGAATTCTGAACACATCTCAGTTGTGAGTGCCCCACCCTCGTCCTGTCCTCTGCAGCACACAAGCAGAGAGCTCCCTGATCCTGGAGCAGCTCATGGCAGGAGCACCAGGAAGACCTGTATGCCTCAGTGCCCCTAAGTCATTCAAAAATGGGCATTCATGTGGCTGACAGCCAGCAGAGTAAAGGAGGTATTGGCTTCTTCCCAATTTATGCAACATGCTGGTTTTTATCAGGGCTTCTCTGAGGTTTCGTTTATAGGCAAAAAAGCAAATGGACAAAGGGGTGTTTCCCTTGATCTGTATTCACCTGTAGAGTCTAGACCTGGTCTGAAGGAGTTGTGGAAATACTTCATTTAGTTTCTAAAATTGCTAAATATTGCATAGTGGCCTGGAACTATGAGACTTCATGGATAGGGAAACTCTTCTTTTGAAGGCTGTGGATCCCTCAGTAGTGGAGACATTCACAGGGAATCCTGTTTGCCCTGGACTCCTACTTGTGCCCTCTAAGAGGGTGGCTGTTTTGGAGATAAAGGTTTCTAATGAGCCAGGATGTGCAAGAGAAAAAAAAAAAAAACTTGCAGAGAGCTGTAGGGACAGTGTGGTTCCAGTCACCCAAGGGAGGATGAAGGGCTGTGTCACCTCCTTCCACATGGATAGCATGGCATATTTACCTGGCTGCTGCTAATGCTAGATCTGATCTGTGGAGCAAAATCAAAAGGCTGCCAATCCTGCACCAAATTAAAACAGAATCATGAGAATTAATGTGCTTTATAAATGCGGGTTAAGCACACTATAAGCACACTGTAATTATAGTCAGCTGCCTGGCTCTTGCAGTCCAGTAGCACTGGGCTTAAGGATTTGAATATACAATTAATAGGAGCTTATATTAAAGGCATTAGTAGAGTTACAAAAGCTTTGTAACAAGAGTGTGACCCAGCCGTGGACAGAGACAATGAGGGTTTGTGTGCTATAATTAGCACACACAAAACCTCCCCATTAACTTGACAGTTTTCCATTTGCCTTTTAAAGAACTGAGCAGTGCAAAGCACCCTCAGCCCGTCAGAGATGGGAGCCGTGCAGTCAGTATGGAAGTATTTGGGATCTCAGTGTTGTCTTTCTTTGGTCAGTGGAGATAATGGATGAAATAACTTGTATAAAAGGTCAAACTCTGCCCCACACTGCCTGAGTGCCAGTACCAGCTGCTGCCATCCCTCTGAAGAGATGCATCTCCTTTTCCTTGCTCTCCTGAAACAAGTGGTTCACAGTGCAGAGAAATACTTTGACCTGTTGCAGGGCCTGATAGTTAAGGGAGAGAAGCAAATGCAGGAGGGAAGGAATTTTTTAATATATGAACTAAAGTATTAGAAGAAATCTCACTTTGAATTCGAGACCAGTGTCAGTGTTTGTGATCTGTGACAGGTGGAATCTTTGAGGTCACTCTGCAGGTCTAGGATAGAACTGGAGAGGGATTGTGGGAATGAAAGGTAACAAGCTAGAGAGATGTCTGTAGGAACAGATTTATGTAGGATATCTGAAGCTGAAGAAAGGCAGAAAAACAACTTGAGGACTTATGGAAAACCCTTTTGAGGGAAAGAATATTCAGCAGTAGTTTATTTGCTTTGAGTCCCATATGGATATTAAAATTCAGATGATGCTTAACACAGAGACTTTTTGGGCAATTATCTGTATGACCAAGGTGGAGTCTGATGGTTAAGGATGAGGCAAAGGATTACTGTTCACCTTCAGCTCATGTGTAGATGAGGTGATTAACTCCAGAGGAACTCTGCTGGTGAGACTTGCATCACTGGTGCAGCTGATCTTTGGGACAGGGCTGGCAGCGTGTGCAGACCTGGGGCACTGAAGGACATGGGGACACCCTGCAGTTGCTAAGGTTCAAGGAATACTCAGATCTACTCCATTCATCCACTAAAGACTGATTTCTTCTGTAACATTTCTCTAGGATATGTGATACGATTCTTTCACACTAAGCAGGACTTCCCCTCTTGAGAGAGGAGAGGTGGCTGAGATCAGGTTAAATGCATGACAGGGTCTTCCTGTGCTGGGACAAGCACCTCTGAAACTTGGTAGCCAAATACAGAGATCATCCAGAGAGAAGCACACAGTGCTCCTGCCCAACTGTTGACTCTTCATTCCTCCTATTTGCTGGATGTAAAATACAGTCAATTTCTGACTAAAGGTCTCTCATGGGAGAACCTCTTTTAAGATTTTTTTCACACTTAAGTTGACCTGTTCTTTCCTTTAAGGTTTGGTTTATGTCTAATGCCCCTCCAAAACCCATCTGTATTCCCAAGAGAAGCTCTTCTCTGTCATTTTTGCTGTCATCCTATGGTTTTGGGAATGGGCATTAGTCTAGAGGAATGTTATTTCTGTCAAAACTTTCCTGCTGCCTGATTTTTTATGTCGACCTGAACAGCATTCTAGTGCACACCTGAGGCAAGGTGCAGCCTTTCCTATTTAAAAAAGCAATCTTCTTTTTTGCTCACTTTCAACATTTTGCCATTTTCAGAAAAATTTTGTGTTTCCAAGTGGCCTCAAAGAATATCAGACTCATTGCATAAAAATAATTCCATATTGCTTGCTTTCTCTTCTTCTAACTGTGCAGTCTGTTCTTATAAAGCACACATTGCTGGTGGGCTCTGGCTTTCCTGTAGTGCACTAATATGTAATACAAATGACATCTGTCATCTTTGATTTGTTCTGGTGCTTAAGTTTGGGGAAGAATAGCTCTCACTTGTGAGGGGAAGTTTTGAGTCTCTCCCTCTGAGTTGAACTGCCTTACAATTTGTTATGGTCAGTAAAGAGAGCTGCTCTTTGCTGAGGCTAAAATAAACTCCTACTAGTGCACTGATCACTAGCAGTAAATACAAAGGTGATGCTTCTAGAAGTTCCTGAGCTTGAAATTTCTCACAGCTAGAAAAGTGAAGTGCTGAAACAGAGCCCTGCTCTTGCATTCTCTCCTGGACAAGCTCTGCTAGCCACAGCAGAAGACAGGCTGTAGAGCTAAATGGTCCATTGGTGCTGTTGAATTTATGTTTTTGCAAAGATTATTTGATTCTCTTTCACCTCTTCTCAAAATGATGGCAGATTACCCAGCTGTGTGGTGTCATGTTGCTTAAGTTGTCTAATAGGTACCACTTCTTATCCTAAAGGTGGCAGTAGCTGGAGGGTTAATGTTATCTGGGGTTATGCCAGTGATGAGTTAGAAAAGATGGTTGAAAATAAAGTCTTCCAGCCTAGACAATTGGTTTTTGTCTTATTGTTGTCTTGAATGGTGAAAAAGCTTAAAACACGATAATTCTTATTGAGTAATATTTTTATAATTAAATAAAAAAATTAATTAGATTTCCTGCTTCTTTTGGTCTACCCCACAGACCTCCTCCACGTTGCCTTAGGCTGTGTCCCTCGGTGCCACCTGGCTCTTGGCTTTCTCTTGTGTTGCTCCCTGCCCGGTGTCACAGTCTGTACTGGGGGTGAAAAGGCTTTATCCTGTGCTGTTCTTATGGCCTGGGGCTTGCCTCATGATTTTTTTTCCCTTAAAAAAAAAAAATCTTTCATTGCCTGAACCTTTCAGTTTCTGCTAGTTCTTTCGTTCTTTGCTGTTGACATAATTAATAATTTTATAAAGCTGTGTGGCAGATGGTTTGCATGAAGCATAAGCAAATAACTTATTCTCATTTGCTTAGAATGTTAGGGAAGCAGTGTTTGTCTAGATATACTCTGATGTGCCCGCACTTTTTCTTTGAGCAGAGTTTAGGTTTTTAACATGCACGTAGGGACACAGGAGCACACACCCAATCTGCTTCCTCACACACTTGTGTGCACTCCTGTTGTGTGCCCCGAGTCCAGATAGATTTCATACACATGGCCCGACAGTCTGATGGTTGCTATTATGCTTCAGAGTATGTTTTCAGAAATAATTTCCTGCCACATTCCTGACTGTATTTGTAGGCTGGGTTTATCCTCTTCCCTGCTGCTCCATGATCTGCCCCTAGGTTACTAACAACCCCAACAGACAGCCTGGCTCATGCGACCTGCTGCTTAGGCACAGATTAACTCCCCACCAGCCATATGGGCTACCAACTTCACAAATTCCTCTCCTTTTGCTTTCTGCTCTCAGTAAAGTTAATGGACAGTTTGCTGGTAAAGAAAACATAAAACAAAACCCCAAACCTGTGACATAATCACCTGGGTTTAACACAACTGGCCCTCCATCTGCCTTTACCCTGGGATTTGTGCATATAAAGCAGAATGTGGTGCTGTGCACGATGCAGGTTCATCCTGGTGACTTTCCCTTATGGCACAGGTACTTGCTTACAAAGAATGGAATTGGATGTAGGCATTATGCATATATTGCACACACATAACCATGTATAATTGTGTTTTCTTAAAAAGATCCGCATTGTTGTGGTGGGCTTTAATTAGCAGTGACTAGTGGTCATTTCTTAAATGTTATTAGACTGGCAGACCACATTTCAAGGTGATTTCCACACTGACTTTACAAGATACATATTTGGGGAGGAGTGCATGAAAGGCCAGAAACAGAGATTTTATCAGAAAACCGAACCATTCAATGCCAAGTGCTGACTTGAGGGTGCCCTTTCTAAATATTTCCTGCCGTGTCATAGATGTAGGGTGCCAGGATGCTCGGGAATTACTGGGCTGAGTTTTGGAAGTGCTCAAGGCCAGCATTAGCAGCTGTCAGTGTGTGCTCTGCCCCAGCTCCGTGCCTGGACCTGTTGTGCCTGTGGCTCCTGTCCAGGCTGAGTCCTGACTGGCTCTGCTTGGGCTTCTTGCCCCCTGGGACAGACAAGGACACCCAAAAGAGATGGAAGCATTAGTGTGCACTCTGGAAAAGATGCTGCCTCTCTGAGATGCAGGTGGAACTGCCTGAAGCCACCTCAGGCAATCACTAGTCATGAAATACCCTTCTGTCACTGAGGCACTCTTACATTTAAGACTTGTGTTACAGGCACACTGCATCCAGTCACTTGTGAATTACACTTTATATCAGTAGTTTGTGCCATACCTTTATCTGCAGTGTGTGTGTTTGTGTACAGGTAATCTGATCCCTATAAATATGTCACATTATCATCTTTATTACTGTTGCTTGGATGTTTGGATTTTGCTAAAAGTTGGTTCCTTAATTTAACCCTGGAGTTATGACTTGCTTTGCATCTTAGATTGCAAGCATTACCTTATACAGTCTTTATATTTCTTTGCTAGAGGACTAAATGGTTTTGGAAAGAGGAGGAGTAGCCCAGTGAACAATATAATTGGTGAAACTGCTGTCACAGTTCCAGCAGTGCTGGGTTTACAAATGTGTCGTTTCTTAAATGCTTCTTAAATGCTTCAACACTCTTTGAATGTTTCTGTAAATTAGGGATTTAAAGCTTTAAGAAGAATCAAATGAAAAATACAATATATTATAAACTTTAGAAAGGAAATAGGTTTTCTTCAATATTCTGTGACTTTTAAAGATGAAATATGAATATTTTTAGTCTCTTTGACTTTTCTATGTGTATTGCACCACAGAAGTTTAAAGATATCTTATTGGACCTGATCCAGTACTTTACAGGCTACCACTTTTCCTCGTCCCTCCTCAAAATTAAAAGGTTTGCTAATGATTTTTGGGTTCTCCAAATTTTTCAGTTTTTGGAAAGCGGGAAAAAACCAGCCTCCTCAAATGAAAGAGGAATGGTCTCTCCAGTGACAGAATGCAAACTGGGATAGAATGAAAGAAAAGGAAGACTCAAGTATAGGTAGTTCTTATTTTCCAAATGATCAAGTGGGTTTCATTAAAAAACTTCTAATATTTATTTTTTCGAAAAAACATCTTTCCAAATATTCCAACTTACAATCAACTTTTTGCTTTCATGCTGAACATTTGTAGAGGCAGGTATCATGTGTGAGAAATATTGAAAAAAATGTGGGAGTTCCACATTAGATGGTATATTTGACTTGTCTGATGCTTTGGTTCCTGCTTTTGCTACTACAGAAACAAGTAACATAAAATTGAAGCCAGAATCCATGCTTTCAAACAAATGGTGTTTATAAGTGATTTTTGACAAGTGCTGATTATTCTGAAGGAGTAGATGCAATTTTATATGCTGTGTTTTGTAAATGGAATTGCCTTTAATTTATCTGTACAATCAGAGGCGAGTCTTTCTCCTGGTGTTGTTCAAGCTGGTAACAGAGAAATGAGACTAAAGGGATGAGCTGGTTTCCATGTAGATTCACTGACTGATTCTGCTGGAAGTATTACCTGAATAGAGACAGGTAGAGCTATCCCTCATTACTGGAATGCTGGGGAGCTAAATATCTTGGAAGATCCATCCTCACTTGCAGGTTCTGTCACCACATTATGTCATTCTTTGAGCTGGGTGGATTTAACTGTGTGACTGACCAGAAAGATCCTGGCTTTTCTCCCTCTGTGCTTAATGGTGAGAATCCACCACTTTCATCTCAAAACCAGATTAAAGATTTGTGGTGTTATTTGAAATGGCTGGGGCTGTCCTTTGACTTGCCTGTTTTGGGCCAAATGGATCTCATCCCCTCGGATCTGCACAGCTGCTCTGACCGTCTGAGGACACAGGGCAGAGGCAGGCCTGAGGGCAAGGCTGGTTGGGAAAGAGAAGTTACAAGGGCCTATCTTTAGTCTTTGGGATGTCAGGATTCTTATTTAATGCTAAGGTTTGGAACACCCCTTCAGCAATGAGGGAACTCCAAGGTGCCAGCCTGTGGCGTGGCTCTGCAGCCAGTGCATAGCACCCGGAGCTGGCCAAGAGCAGCAACTCCTTTGGTTATTCCCCAGCTCGAGCAGTGCTTGAGGAGAAGGGGATTGTTGCTGTTTGCTGTGCTCTGCAGGGTTTATGTGCACCCTTAGCTGGCAGGGTCAGAGGAGTAGACACCAGGTAGAGTTTTAAGGTCTTTTCCTCTCTGATAATACACATTCAGCTTGAGTCCTCTGTCCCATCCTTGAGTAATGAAAATTTCTCAGCAGGATGGTGATTTGTGCTGTGGCCCCAGGTTCTTGGGAGGAGGGGAAAAGGGGGAGGAAGGGATTTCTATATCAGCAAATACCTTGGAGGTGGATGCAGGATATTTAGGGAGCACGTGCAAGCCGCCATGTGAGCAACAGGGAACCAAAGTCTTAATGAAAGCCTTGACAGGAGGGTAGGGCTGGCTGCTGTGGTTGCTGGCACTTAGCTCTGGTGCAGACGCCAGCCAGGCCCTGCTGACATAATCCTCTTAGGGAAAGAAAGAGTGGAAACCATTTCCATTTGCTCCGTGTTCTGTTGGGACGCTGTGTTTGCTGTGTCCAAGTCTTCTGCATTGCTCCCCACCTTCTGTCTCTGAGGCACAGCAGGCATCTTAGGAAGGGAGAAGCACTACAAGTCGTACCCTTCCTCAGATGGACGTGGATGGATTTGGGATGGAGAGCAATGGGAACAGGTCTGCCTCCCATGAATCACTTTGGGCATGGGCTGTCATTCCTTACAGCCTGCCTCGCTGCCTCTGTACATCTGTGCTTTATTCCTGCTGCTTTCCTTCTCCAATGCTGGACCACACTGCTTTTCTCTTGATGTGGTTGCCTCCTTAAAGATCTCATGTAGAGTCACTCTGCTTTCCACAAGCTGCCTTCTAAAATTTTGATGGTGGTTTCATACCTCTTGAGACTAAACAGATGCTGAGATCAATATTCCAGGATACTTCATTTCTGGTACCAAAATTCCAAATCCAACCACCTGTTTTTTAATGTAGGGGAGAAAGCGCTGATCTAGGTCTGAATTTTGCTAATCACTGTCTGAAACAAGTCTTCTTCACTTTTTTAAAGAAGGAATTACAAAACCAGATTTCCCACCAGATCGGGAGAGCCTGAGCAGAGCTTCCCTCTGGCCACTGTCAAACACACCTGGAATGATATTTGGTGCCCCAAAACTCTCTAAAAGGAATGTGTAATACCCTAAACCCATGGGTAAGGGTTTGCCATCTTCACTCTAAAAGGACAGGTTTCTGCATGTTCAGAGAAAGAATCAAACCTTTACACCCTGTTTTTACTTCCATTCATTATTTTTATTTTGATTTTTAAAATGTTTTCCCCAGTCTTTGACATTTTGTAGCATTAAATTAAAAGGTTTTTACATACCTACCATCTGTGGTGCACTGTCCTCTTGCCATTCTGGGAGAAGCTGATCTTAGTCATGTGAGTTTTGGTCTTTGTACTGGCCAGGTCAGGTAGAGGAGCAGTATGTTTATTGCAATATTAAGCTGTCAGCAGTTTATACCAATATATTGTAAGGAAAAAGAGGTTCCTGAACATTATTAAGTCTTTAGTTTAGGATTAGGAGGTTTTAAGACAGATTTAATTAAACAGAGCAGGGACACCTTTATGAACCTGAAGTTGGGGTTAATTCGCTCCCCTAATGTGCTCCATTCCTTGATAACACAAAGATGAAACAAATTCCATGTCCTACCTGGGGAGCCCTGGAGGGGAATATGAAGTTTCATCTCCAGACAGTGCAGTGCCCTGTCAGTGAGGCCATGATTAATAACCATGTCAGGGGACCCTTGGTGCTGGAGAGAAGGGAGCTGGAGCCGTGTCTGACAGCGAGCCCGTGCCACACAGGGAGCTTTCATGGAGATCATCGTGGTGCTGCATGAGTGGACCTGGTAAAAGAGGCCCTCCAGGGTTGCAGCAAGATGGGGGAAGAGGAGGGATCCAAAAGTTGACAGGAGGTCATGGTTAATGGAAGCAGAGATAGGCGAATTTAAATAAGCACTTTGTGCTTGGCATCTCCTGGAGTGTGATGAGCTCCTTTTCAGTGAGGTGGTGCAATGGGTCAGATGTAACTGGAGCTTACCCAGCGGCCACCGCCACGGCAACCAAGCACAAACAAACTCATTTCAGAGCTGCCTTGAGTTTCTGATGGTTTTTCACTAAATGTTTCCCACTTCTGCTTATTTCTGTCCCCCCGTGTCTCAGTGTTCCAGCGGCACAAGATTTGCAGAGGAGAACACTCTGACAGTCTGTGTTACACCTGCAGAGCTTTTTGTCTTTAAATCTGTATTCATACAGACGTGGACCTTACACTGGTGAGTTTCTTTGTAGATGCATAATAAAGAAATTGGACATGAGTGTATTTTATTAGGAGAAATGAATTAATGAGATATTTGGGAATATTGCAATGAATTTTGTTTTGTAGAACCAATTGCTTGCAGAGCTTTAAACCCAAAAGGGACCACCTTGCCTCTGACACCATACAGCTCTGTCAGTTTCCTTAGCTCTCTCTACACTGAGGTTTTGTATGTGATTAAAACATCCTCTCCCAAAAGGCACCTGCCCTGATTTTGAATTACTAGAGGTCAGTGTCAGTGTGTGAGGGACAGTGCCATTGTGTGGGAAACAGCTCCAGTGTTTAACTGCTGGTGTTATTTGAAGTCTTCCCCTTCTTTCCCCTGTGAGTAGTAGCTTCACTATTGAATGAAAGATCTTGAATGCACCTGGAACTGGAAACATGCTCACATGTGGCTTGTTGGTCTCATGCTACTCTTCTCTTTTGCTGGACTGAACAGACAAAAAAGATGGTTCTCAATCCAAATACACCACAAGTGTTGGACAGGACCAGGGAAAAACTGTTTTCCTGTTTTGTAGTTTCATATCTCTATCTGAAATGTACAGGTATCAGCTCTCTCTAATTAAAAAATAGGTTCAATCCTTAAATCTTTTGTGTGAACTGAAAACAGATGAACATGGAAACCAAGTTCCTGTATCCTTTGCAGTTGCTTTCTCATTTCTTATTCCAAGCATCTCTGTGAATTTGATGGGAGTTCCTGCTGTGGGCAATCACAGCTGAACAGTGAGTCAAGGATACAAATGAAGTCCAGATTTTTAAAATGTTATTTCAGAAGTCCTGTACAGTTAATGCACTAAAAGCCTAACTGGGTTTTTTTTTTTTCAGTCTGGCCACTTTATACACACAGTATTCAGGGAAAATTTTAGTTCAGGGAGCAGTCAGGATTTGGCTGTGTGTAGTATTCTGAATGCATCTTGGTGCAGACTTGATTTTCTCATTGAGCCTTTTATTATTGTTTTGTGCTGTTTCTGGAATACCTAACAACGAGGTTGTAGCACTGTTGACATGCAGGTCTGGACGCTGGCCCTGCAGACAGTTCAGGAAGGGCAATAATGCCACCTTATGTCCTGATTTGTCACTGCCGAGCCAAGCACTTGGTTCAAGTCAAACACGTTCTGAGCAAGGAGTGCTGTGGGCCGAGTCCCCCCTGCTTTCTGGAGTTATTTCCACTTGGCCAGAAAGAAGCCAAGATGAATGTGAAATGTTTGGTGTTTTGGTAGAGAATTGACTCCTGTATCAGATGACTTCGGGAGCATGAAAGTGTAAAAACCAAAAAAAACCATAAAGACAATTTAGCCTCAAAGTGCTAACATCAAAACCTGTGAATATAATGCTGCAAGCTTTCAAACCTATAAATATTTACATTAAACGCTTCCTGGGTTATTAATTTGCACTACTAATTTAAAAAATTTTGACAATAAATGACACTAAAGGTGGAACTGCGTTGGAAATACACATTTACAGGCAGTAGGTTTCCATTGGCTTTTGACTGTTGTATTGTTTTCTACAAAAATTCGAATTTCTTAGAAAATGTAGCTATCTGAAACTTAGTAGGAATGTACTTTATAAAAATAGCTCAACTAGTAGGAGCTAATTCTAGGAGCTAATTGAGCATCAATATGGCCAGATTCAAAATTAACATTTAATAAGGTTCTCTGATTATTGATTTGCAGTCCCAGTCATTTGGAGGGGGAGAAGTGTGATTTAAGAATTAAGGAATACAGTGTTTTCACTGAGTTTCTAGTTGAGAATGATGCAGAGGGCAATCTGCTGGAATACCATTACTATTTTTCTCACAGAAAGGGGACATAGTCCTGCCAAGTGGGTGTTGCTGAAGTCATTGGAACTTACTGAAATAAGCAGAAGTTGAATATGATGCACTTAGAAAACAGGTGGAGAGATAAAGCTCCTTCAGGTATAAGGCAAGATTATTCTTCCCATTAAAGGCTTCCTCCCCTTTGGTAAAAATGCATTCTCCATGTTATTAATTTTCTGTTGGGAAGTTGTTATGCTGCTCTGAACACAGGCACACTCAGGGAATAAACAGGTTTCAAATATAATGCAATAAGATAATAGAAGTACAAAGAGCCTAATACTTAAGGGTGCCAGAAGGTCACAGCTACAATTTTGCATGTATGGAGCTTGCAGAAAGTATGAATTTGATAAAATCCCATAAAACTTTTGGGAGCAGGCATGTGATCACACTGGAGCATGGCAGAGGAACTTCTGCAAGGGTCGGTGACCTTCAGAAAGGAAAGATGTTTCCTGTAAGGCAACAAGTTCAGTCTCACAAGGGGACAGGTGTGTGCTTGGTTACCTGCTGCATGTGTTGACAGAAGGAAAATGCACCATATTGATGTCTGTCAACTTCTTAATATTGCCACAGTAGATTTTACAAAAAATAAATTTGCAGATTCACAGCTTTAGTGGTCAAGTGAATGTTCTTGCGTGGGTCAGCTGAATGCCTTGAATGATTCTCTGGAATGGAGAATTTTTACAGGACTTTTAATTCAGCAGAACTTTAGAGCAGACAGAACTGTGCTTCCAGTTACACATGCCTGCTCTTCTACTTCTTTCTCTGTTTTCTGGAAGCTGCATGCTCAATATCCCACAGCCCATGGGGGAAATGTGGTCCTTTTCTGCAGAAATAGGCATGCAAGGAGTATTTCATTTCTCTAAGCTGAACGAAAAAAAACCCAAACGAAACAACCATAACCCAGGTTTTGATCTTGCTATTACTACAGCATGGACTTGTTTTCCTTCGTGCACAGATCGCATGGTTGGGGGTTGCCGTTGTCTAAGCAACTTCTTTGGGATGGAATCCTTTAGAAAGAAAGGAAAAAAGAATCCACTCACTCTCCTGCTTTTGTAATCTCATTCCAGGGTTTTGGCATCATCTCCCTGTGTATCTGTTGTGCAGTTTAGAGAACATTTTTCTCTCTTTGCTATCTTTATGCCCTTACGGGTTCCTTTGTAGGTAACGCCTCCTCCTTGGATCAAGTTCATTTCATTTGCTTTCCTCCTGAACCCTTATCTTCTTGGTTAAATAGAGTGCTGAAATAGTTGGCAAGCTTTGAGCATCTTTAATTATCATTAGCAGATTGTTGAGAACACAGCAGACAATTGACAGTCTGGTCTTCAGAGTGCCATTAAAAGAGATTAGAAAAGACTGTTTGTATGCGTTGTACAAATTTGTTTGTTTTCTAGCACCGAGAGTATAATGAAAACGTCCCGGCCAGACGTAGCTGTTGCCGTAGTACCAGTCAAAGCCTGGGGCATACGAGCGAGGCATCGTTGTTCTGGGTTACCCAGGACCTCTGGGTTGCTGAACCTGGCCCTTCTGAGCAGAAGGCTTGCAGGGCAAAATGAAATCCCAGTGCAGACCAACTGCCCTGCCCCTCCTCAGCTTGCTGAGGAATGTCTGCCTGCACGGCACTTGCCAAGTGGATTATGAAGCCACTTGTATGTAATGACATCACTTAATTAGATAAATCAGTAATGTACAGGGTGAATATCTCAGGTAGATAAATGTCTTATGTCCAGCAAAGATCAATTAAAAACTGCTTTAGTTAAGGAAAAACAAACAAAAAATATGGTGTCAAACATTTTCAAGGGAAGTTTGAGTTGGTGGTAGTGAGTGCTCAGCCTGTTCTCTGATGTGCAGGAGCTTAGGTCTGTTTAAGTGTTTATTTGTCTAATATAAAAATGCATTCTCGATTTACACGTGCAAGAACTCCTCTAAACATTTGGTGTCAGTAATGCCTTATGCCTGAGGACTTTCCCAGGACAAACCTTCCCAGCACCAGTGTGTGTAGAGAATGTGGTAGAATGACACAAGGGTCAGAAGGATGAGGCTCTGCTGCTGGCCATGGGTCTCCTGGCTCAGTTTAAATTACTACAGAAAGCTTTCTTGGTTATGTGTGTCCAAAAGGAGAGATGCTGGAAACAGCCTTCACACTTTGTAGAAATTCATCTGGCTTTTCCCTTTGCGCTACCAATGTGTTTCTCACGATGAATTTGTCACTTCATTTTTGCAGTCACACATGAGTTTGAAATATTGAAGTGGAACTTAACAAAATGTCTTAGATTTCTCACTTAGATCAAAATTCTGAGTGGTTGTATTTCAAATCAGTGATACTTTCTCTCAGGTTTCCTTGGAAATATGCAGACCTCTAGGAAACACCTACAAATGTGCCAACTTCAAGCTTCTTGAGAAATCTGGTGGGTTTGATATTTCTCACACTGTTTTGCTGACAGATTCACAGTTGTCATGGTTGTGTGGATATCACTGTTCAAGCTCTGCAGAGGTGCATATTGTAGTGTAAGGTGGAATTAGGGGGTGTCTGGAGAGGGTTTCTGGCTGATTTGGCAGAGTATTCCCTCAGATCTCTGATGCTGAGTTTTGCCCAGCTGAGCTGCCCAATCCATGTTACCACGGCTCATCCTATGAGACAGCTTGGATGTGCACGAGAGGTTTCTGATTTCCCCACCTGTGAAGTGTTAAAGACTGTTGTTAACAGAGAAGAGCTGAAAGTTTTGCAGGCCCTGCAAACCACCAAGTGATCATGTACATCTCTGCCTGGTTTTTCAAAGAGCTCCTGAAAGACCTTCCATGTTAGAGACTGGGGTGTCCTTGCCAAAAAATGTTGTAGGGCCTAAAGTTTGACTTGTGTTCAAGGGAAGGCTGGAAAAGTTCAGAAAGGAGAAAACCAGCCAGGGCTACCAACCACTGAAAATGCCCCTCTGACTTTGGAAGTTCCTGGGCTGAAAATAGCTGGAAACTGGAGGAATTTAAGGGAGAGCTATCACACATCTATGTGCTCTAACCACTGAGACCATTGTTGAGGCTGCTTGCTTAGGGAGGTGTTCACTCTGATCCAATGCAGCACACATTGTTTTTGTATAAAACTTCTTCTATTAACATAATTTTCTCCTAACCTTATATTCCAGTCTTGGTGAGTAGTGAATTCTTAGATTATTTGGGTATGAATTGAGGTATTTCCATCCAAAGCTGAATGAACCCTTTGAAGCTGCAGACTGCTGGGCATACAAGGGAATCTAGATTTGTTGCAAAGATTTTTCTTCCTTAAAAAGTACTGTACTACTGCAGAAAATAAACCTTATATTTAGTGTCCCACTAATTGTGCCTCCTTTCCTGTGTGGCTGCTATGCTTTGGGCTCCAAGGGATGTCCCTGTGTGAATCCTACAGAAAAAGCTGACAAAGCTGCTCTCGGTAGCTCTGTGTGCTAGAAGGGCAGCAGGGAACAAATGCTGAGCATCCCTTTAATCCACTTGGCCAGCCTACCGTTAGTTAATCCGCTGATGAAGCCAGGTTTGAGTAGGATGTGGGAGTAGCTGTTGCAGGGACAGGGATGAGGGCACGTTTCCCTTTGCTGAGCCGCTGTGCAGGCAGGGCTCCAGCTGAAGATCTGAGCAGCTGCTGGTCGCTGTGTGCCAGCTGACCCCTGGAAACCACGGTGAGAAAGGTGGGAGAGTGGCTTGATGAGACAATAGCAACACACGGGAAAATATTTTAACTTTTCAGTCATGGCATGGTTGACTTGGGCAGAGAAACTGTAACTGTCAATGCAAGCTTCAGAAGTGGGAAGAAGGCTCAACCCAAACAGGTTGAGAAGTGAGGTTTTGCCCATTCCTGCAGGTCTTTAGCCCCGTTGCTGCAGCATGGTTTTGCCCACACCCTGGTGGAACAGGGTGTCTGTTTTCACGTGGCACTGCACGTGATGCAGTTCTTTGGTTCTTCCTCCTTTTGACCCCCTAATCAATTTTTTCCACTTTCATTTGGGAAGAAACAAAAGGTTTGGTGGGGAGAGAGAAGCAATTTCCTTTTAATTGCTTGTTTGTCCTTGTCTGTTCTCCCATCTTTTCAGATTTCTCGGAGCAGGGTTGGGAGTGTTTTGTCTCTCTTCTTTTCTCTGGTACCGATGGAGAAGAATGACATTTTCTGCTTGGATAGAAACCAATCACTTCCCCAGACCCCCTTGAAAAAGCTTAATTTGCTCAACTAGTCAGTATTCCATCTTCGTTAAAAAGTCCCAGACTGGAATTTGGATTTAATCCTTTGACTCACGTTTTTCCTTCTCTCCTTTGCCTTCCACATTCCCACTTACACTTTCTAAAGTACTTTCCTCACCACCTTTTTTGATTGCTGTGCACTCAAGTTACCCTTAGCTCAGGAGGGAAAAGGACAGAAAAACAAAAGAAAATAAAAAAGCCCCTCACCAAAGTAAATAAATAAGTAGACAGAGAAAACAGGCTGCTAGTTCATTTTCTTCTGCCTTTCCCTTAAGGCATGAGGTAATGCCAAACTATTCAGTGTGTGATGCAACTGCCTGATGGACATTCAGAGAATCCCAGCAGTGGCAAAAACAGTTTACCCAACCGTGAGCTGGCAGTGAGACCAATTTCTCCAACAGGAGACTATTTAAAGCCACAATGTGATGCATTTTTAACATTTTTATTCAGCACAGGATTTAATTGCTCACTGACAAACCACCTAGACATTTGTGCCTGGGTGTTTGTGACTGGAATTGTTTGCTATCTGTGGATTGTTTCAGAGCTGTTCAGTCGTCAGCTGTGAGACTGATGCAGGAATGAGAATTTGTTCCCTTAGCACTTGCTGCCTGAGATGGATCAGGAAGGGTCCCTGAAGTGTCCTCTGGTCATGTCTTGCCTCTTCAATTTTTATCCAGTTATTTCTTCCCGGCAGCTGTTACCCTTCTGCCAGCTAGCTTACCAAGGGTGAGGGAAACTGATCCTCAATCACCTGTGCTTTTTTATCTTTAATGCTCACCTGGCTCTTGAGGCTGACTTAACCTTACCAATTAAAACCCATTAGCTCTTAAAAAACGTGCTGCATCAAAGTCGACTCATTGTCACATGGGACTCACAGGATTCACAAACTCTGCTGAGCTGTGGCCTTGTCTGCCGAATGTTTTGACATCCTTGGACAGAAGTAGCTTTGTGTAAGTCAGTGATGGATGATGGAGTGCACACACAGCCCAGCAGCTTTATTTCATTCGAGCTATCCAGACAGTTGAACCCTAGCAGTGTCTTTTCAGAGATGTCAGCAGTGAGCTGGTATTTTCTGCAGTAAAGCTCCGGAGGAACCCATTTGTTTACCCGTGGGGGTTGTGGGAATCACTGTGTTTTCCAGAGACTCAGTTTCCCCACCTGCTGAGAGGCAGCAGCGATGGTTGTCCTCCTTTGTGAGACACTCAAAGGCTGCTGATCCTGCGCTCGCTGCAGGCAGGCACTGCCAGCTCCCAGGAGGTTGCTGCAGGTACTGACCATCTGAATATGTGGGAGACAGGAGGAGAGTCCAAGTAATTCCAGGAAGTCCCACTCCCAGTAGCTTCCCTCCCATCTCAGCACAGCTTTTGGTACTCTTCTCCTAAGTATTAATTAACATATGAGCCAATGCAGGAGCACTTTAATTATTGGTTTGGGTGGATTATCCATTCCCTTGAACCTCCTAGACTTTCTTCTTTTTTTTTCTTTTCCTTTTTTTCTTTTTAAATCTAGGCAATGTGTTAAATGTGATGACTGTGTTGACATTGCACAATATAGAACCACCAGCTCCTGAGTGGGGTCCTTTTGCTGCCTTTGCATAGGAAGTCACTGCAGAAACACGTTGCTGGGACATTGCACTTGATGCCATCTCGTTGCATGGCAGGAGTCCAGGCCAGCACCCAGGAGCGAGTCAATGTATGAGATTAGTTTAATCCTCTCTCAGAATCCTGTGATGGGGAGGGGAAGGACAATGACCCAGTGCCAGCGTTTATTTTGTCCACAAGTTCAGCTTGAATAGGGAGGAGAAGGTGGTGGTGGTGAGGAAAGGAGAGAAAAAAACCTTCCTGGAGTTCATTGGATCTGGAGTAGTGCCAAGCCTGGGGGGGTGACTCACGAATGGGGAGTGAAGAAAAGGAGGGAAAGAAGAGTGGAATGATGATTAGAAATCACAAATGAAAGAATCTTGAAGAGGGGGGTGATGAAAATACAAAAAATACTTCTCTGCTTCTCTGAATATGTGTAGGGAGGAATAAAATTCCTTGCCTTTTCTAAGGGTCCTATTCATTAGTAAATGCACTTGCCCTGCTGCCAAGGGAAAAGGAGCACCCTGAACAACCTCCTTGGGAGGCACCTACTGGCTCAGCCTTGGTGCGAGAAAAATACTGTGTCTGCTGAAGTTTCTCTTGTGTTCCTGTTTCTTACAGGGCTCTTTGGTCTCTGTCTTCTACTCCAATGTCACATCACTGTGCATACATTTCTAGGCATCCCAGAGATCACTAAGCACAGCCCCTTGCAGTGTGGAATCCCAGGGGGATGCTCTGTACTGCCTCACCTCTGTGTGTTGCTGTCAGTGTGGAGCTGTTCCATGCAGACCAGACCCCTTATGTGAAATCACCAAAATGTAGCATCCAAATGTAGGTGGGACTTCACATTCTGTGAGCAGTCCTGGGTGTCTGGGTGGTTTGGATAACCCACAAGCCCACAGTGTGTACCTGGGCACATTCAGCTGACTTGATCCAGTGGGACCAGGGGCAGGCTGGGCTGGCTGCCCCACAGCTCTCTCTGACAGAGATCATCTGAGCCCAGCTCTTCCTTCTTCTGCAGCCACCCTGAATGTGAGCAAACACCAAGGAAAGAGGCAGGGATGCTCCTGGGAGGAAGCAGTAGGGTGTGGGTGGTATCCACAGCAGAATTTGGAGGGAATTGAAGTGGCTGCTTTACAAGGGGGGTGCTTGTGGCTCTGCCTCTGCCACAGGAGCCTTTTTAAGGGCCAGGAGACATCTGCTCCAGTCTTGCCTCTCTTGCAGAGTTATTTGATGTGCATTTTACTCATATTTCTCATCTGCAGGGCAACTAAGGAGTGTTCTGTACACAAGGCCCCATGTATACCATGTGTAGCCTTCTGGGCTTAACAGCACTTTATTTTTCCTCTTTTATCTATCCTTCCAGCTATTACTCGTCCTTTTAACATAAAAGAGCATTACGTATATCCCGCTCCCTCCTTTATGCAAAAAGCAGCTTTTAGATGGGACTGCTTTCCCTGGCAGGCCTCGGTGCAGAACCCCAGCAGGGCAACGCCTGCAGTTCCCCTTTGCCGAGGAGATCTTCAGTCCCACCTGTCCCTGCTGTGGCTGGCCCAGCCAGGGCTTCTGTCTCGTGTTCACTGCAGGTGAACGTGTTCTTCTGTTTCTAAAGCCAGATGCTGTCTTTTGTTTCAAAACACTCCCAGGCGAGGTCCATCCTCCCCTTCGTGCTATGTCTCACACACCGCTCCACCTCTGCCTGCTATCTCCTCCCAGGGGCTCAGCTCCCCCCTGCCTCTCTGTCTAGCTGAATCTTGCGTTTCTGGTTAGAATTTCAGCAGGAAAACTGGCACTTGCCGCTCTCCAGCGGCAGCCCTCAGCCTGGGCTCTTAATTCTCGTGCGGCTGAACCCCAGAGCCGTCGTGCAAAAAGAGCGGCTGCTCTTTGCTGCGTCCGGCGGTCTGAAAGGGGCTCGGGCAGCCGGGCAGTGCAGGTGGAGCAGCGTGAGCCTCGCTGCTGCTGCATCCCGCGGGCACTGCCGAGTGTCCCCTGGGCACGCTCCGGGCCGTGCCCGTGCTGTCCGTGCGCTGAGAGCCCCATCTCGCGGCACGGAGCGGCTGGGCACGGGAGAGGGCTGGGCACGGGAGCGGGGCTGGGCACGGGAGAGGGCTGGGCACGGGAGCGGGGCTGGGCACGGGAGAGGGCTGGGCACGGGAGCGGGGCTGGGCACGGGAGAGGGCTGGGCACGGGAGCGGGGCTGGGCACGGGAGAGGGCTGGGCACGGGAGCGGGGCTGGGCACGGGAGAGGGCTGGGCACGGGAGCGGGGCTGGGCACGGGAGAGGGCTGGGCACGGGAGCGGGGCTGGGCACGGGAGAGGGCTGGGCACGGGAGCGGGGCTGGGCACGGGAGAGGGCTGGGCACGGGAGCGGGGCTGGGCACGGGAGAGGGCTGGGCACGGGAGCGGGGCTGGGCACGGGAGAGGGCTGGGCACGGGGAGCGGGCTGGGCACGCTGGGCACGCTGGGCTGGGCACACGGATCGGGGCTGGGCACAGGGAGAGGGGGTGGGCACGCTGGGCTGGGCACACGGACTGCGGCCGCCGCCTCCTCAGGGCATTCCCGGGAGCCGGGGGCTTCCAGGGAAACAACGTCTTATCTTACGTGGCCTTAGGTGGGAATGATCCAGCCTGGCAGTCCTGGGAAAAGCACTCCCTCCTCTGGGGAGCGGCTCCGGGAGGAGGGAGCCTTTTTTAGAGTCTATGAACTCTCCCCTGGCTTTATCCCTTCCTCCAGTAACACACGCAGCATTTTCTTTGAAAACATTGTGAGTAAAGGTAGAAATTAATGGAAAATATATTATCTAGGAAGAGTACTGGGTAAAGGTAAAATACATTCTAGCCCCTGGTGTGGAACCCCAGGGGAATGCGGATCTCTGTATGTGTAATGTGTGTGTGATTATTTTATTTTCTTTAAACCAGATGTGATGTTTGGACTTGAATTCAAATCCGGATCTGAATTTCCTCACAGATCAGGTTTCTTTTGTTCTGGGACCCCATTTTAATTTGTGGACAGCTAGAGAGGCAGAAATACATGTTTCCTGGAAGCAGCCTGTGTGATTCTGGATCATTAGGTATCGACAGAAATGACTGAAATGCCACATGTGAGTGCTCAGTGGATACAGTAACAGTTGTGGAAAACCTGTTCTTTATTATGAGTGCTACAAAGAGTAATTGTTTAATCCAGTAGGGCAGAGTAAGTGTATTTGAAAACTGGAAATGTAATTGGTGTATTCCCTGTTTCCTGCTGCTCTCACCTCAGTGTGCCATCAGTCACACAGGCTGAAAGCATTAATTTTTGCCTGTTCTTTTAAATTACTTTTGACTACTTTTTAACTCGTCACCTGGGCTCTCTGAGGGTGTCATGGCTGCAGTGGGATAAGGCACCTGTCTAGTGGGAGCGCTGTCTGATGGAAGGGAGAAGGTTCCCCTGTTCCCCCAGCCCCTGCCGATGGCCCTTGCTGTGTTCCTTCTGATCCCTACTCTTCACTGGCAGCAGAGTACCGTGTATTTCCTTCTCATGGGAATCAGGACTGCAGGAGCCATGTAATCCCAAAGAGGTTGGGGAGACTTCGCTGCCAGCAAACAAGTTCAGGTGCACTTGTCCATCAGAGGTGAAACCGAGGGCCCCTGGATCCCCATCCCAGCTGATGGGCCCGTGTGCAGTAACACTGCACTGCAGCACATCCGTGTCACAGCACAGGACTCTGTTACCCTGGCTTTTCAATTACTTCACAGGAAGCTGTTGGGAAAGGAATATTCCTGGAGCAGCCCATCAAGTCTAGAGTTTAATTCCTCTGTATATTTTTCTAAAGTGAGCTTAGATTATAACTCTTAAAAGTGGAAATCCAGGGGGTGAAATTTGCTGTGCAGTAGAGAGTATGTGAAAGGGGTGAAGAGAGAATTCCATTTGCCTTACACTGCTCTGCTGCCTGCTGAGAGCTGCCTGGGGTAAACACAGGTTTGAATTGTGCAAGATGTCATTGGTACTCAAACCCGAATTACTGTTTTTGTAACTTTCTGTTGTAGGAAAAACATACTTCAGGGATCTTTTGCTTTACATTTACATAACTGCAAGACTTACTAATGTTAAAATATGGATCAGATTTTATCAGTTCTACAACCCTTCCTAAACTATGTGCTTGGCTTGTCCTCATTTAGCATCCATATAATTGCTAAAACAAAATTTCAGTCAGTGAGAAATTGCAGAAAGTGTAAACATGCAGGTTTGTTTTGGGGACGATTTTCTGAGGCAGCCTTTATAGTCAGTGTTAAATTCTGAACAAAAAAACAGGCCATAATTTAGTTCAAACACTGTTATTTTATCTATAAGAAGATATACAATCAATTATGATTAGCCAGCTCACCCGAGGGAAACTGAGGCAGGAGCAAACATCCATTGTGTGTTAAAGCAGAGCAACAGACCTGGGAAGGACTCTGTGGCTTTCATACTGCAAGCAACATTTTGCATTATTTAACGTATAAATAAATGAAATTGGGGACTGGCTAAATATCCAGCCCTGTTTTCCTGCTGCCTTGTTAGACAGTCTGCTCCAGAGCAAGGTAGCAGTTACAGCTGTGAGTAACTTGGCCTTTTCTCTGCATGGCAATAGTCTACTGTAACGTGTGTCACCTCTCTCAGATTGTGACACAAAGCATAATGCTTTCTTGGCAAGTTAGGCACCTGCAGACCTTCTAATCTATCACAGTAATATAGACTTCACCTCCGTCCACCTCCAGTGAATGATGGGATTTGAGTGCTGGGACTGGCTTCATAGGCTTTATTGCATGTTTGGGGATGAATGTGTAACACAGTAGCGTTGCAATCTATTGCTGTAATTATAGGTTGTTACAGTGACTTGCTCTAAACCTGATCAAGTATTTAAATGACTGTGCAGCTTGTTTATCGAGGAAGTCCATTGACGGAAGTTCTTTGGAGTGCATAAAACAGAGAATTCTGGTTTTAGGGTTTGGTATTATGTTGGTTGTTGGTTGTTTTTTGTTGAGTGTGTTCTTTTTGAAATAGAATCTTTCCTAACTGGTTAGCAAAATTCTGATGCTCATTCAGTGTTTATTTTTGGTGTGGTTTCTCTTACAGCTGGCACTGGACTTTGTCAGGTTTCTGCCCCAAGCAGCTCTAGAGAATGCCATCCCCCCAGCACAGCAGCAGCAGTGCATTTGTGTGTGTGCATGTGCTTTACAGGCTCTGTCCCCTCCGAGGCAGCATTGTGTAGTTCAGCCTTTCACTCCTACAGCAAAACGTTGTGTCACACTGGTCAGACAGTGAACCGTGTGTTGCAGATCGGAGGAGACCCACCTGTGTGGTTCTGAGGGTTTTCTCGTGTGTCAGAGACCCCTGTGGGTGAGCGCTGGCCCGGGCGAACAACAGCGGGAGATTTGCCATGGACGTCAGTGAGGCAGCGATTCCACCCAGGGCCCCTGGGGAGATGCGATGGACACAAACCAGGCTCTCACACGAGCTCCTCTGTGTCCCGTTGCTCACCTCCCACGCCAGCCCTTCTCCGTGCACAGCCCCGGGGTGTTCTGCAGCCTGGGTGTACACAGAGCATCCTGGCTGGAAACTGGAGATAACAGCAACACCTTGGCTCACTGACATCCCCGCATGTGCTCGTGTGCTGGCTCTGTCCTTCCTCAGGCTTCTGTATCCTGCAGAACTCTCTGCACCACGCTCTGTGGCTTCCCTGGTGCTCCTTCGGGGAAGCCCAGCTGCCAGCTCAGGTTGGGGCAGTCTTTATATTCCTTCCTCTCTCACTGCAACAACTGCTTAGATAACCAACACAGCTCTGCATCTTCCTAGCCAAAAGCCACAAGCCTTTATTTGAAAAGCAGGTCCCTGAGGAGTGTTTATAAGGCCTGAAATTGATTGTGAGAGGTTATAAAGCCCTTCCTAAAGCTCATTAAAAGCCTGCTGCACAAAGGGGGTTGCAGCTCCTTGAGGAATCATCTCAGAAGTGTCACAGAAAGGCAGCTTAATGTGAACTGTCAGGTATTATTTAGGCTCATGAGTGATGGAGGAAGAGAAGATCTGGCATTGGCAAAGGGTGTTCTGAAAAAGCTGAGGGAAACCATGTCCTGGGCTTTTGGCTGTTAAGGGTGTTAAGTATATATCATTGGAAATGCAGGCTGTTAGCCTGGGGTGAACCTACAGGCTACTGAAGAATAGCAGCATCTTGGTAATTTCAGAGAGCTTCAGTATCAATACATGGGAAGTGTTCAGAAATAGGCTGATGTATTTCCGGAAGCATTCCACTGTGTAGCTGGACTGGCTGCAGAAGAGCAGCATTCTAAAAACTGGAAAACACCTAGAATTAATTAATTGTGGGAAGACTTCCAGCCTGTGTTGAATCTGCACACATAAGCACACACATATTTCAGCAAATTCATTTTTCTGTTCTGTTTTCAGGTTTGTGTGATTGATTTCACATTTATTAGGGGTTGAAAACCTGTCACCAGACAAAAAAAAAATATTTCTTTGGTGCAGACAAATGAATGTCAGTTTGATTTAAAGTCTGTTGCTGTGAGTGAATGTTTGCTCCCTACAGCTCCTATACAGGCAGGCAAACACAGAATTATGTGGTAGACATGCTAAATGTTTATAGTTTTTCAAGGCGAACCACAAAGTGGAAATTAAAACCAGAAGTGGAATAAACTCTCTTTCTTGAGGCTTTCCCTTGACTAATGGAAAGAAATATCTCTGGGCTGGTTGGTGATTCACTGTGCACAGCAGAGGCCCCTGTCCCAGCCTGAAAATGGTCGGAATTATCTGTTGGACTGATCAGATCTGGCACTTCCTGCTTTCCTTACCACAGGGTGCCAGCACAAAGTCATTATTTGCCCTTGTGCTCTGAGCTCTGGCTGCAGCTCCTTCCCCACCACACTGAACAGCAGGAATGCACTTCAGAGCCCCGGGATCACCATCCTGTCCTGCCCTGCAGAGAGCCGGGACAGTCCCTCCTGAGCCTCCTGCCCACGGAGGTGCCTTTGCTTCTGCACAGCTGTGCCTGCAGCTGCAGCACTGAAACCTTCAACCCGAGTGAGAGTCAAACGCAGCTTCTGCAGCTGCAGAAAGCGTCCGGATAGCTCGGGAGTTTCTCTTGCTGCTTTGGGATCTCTGATGTGCAGTTCTTGCTGGGTGCTGCTGCTGCCCTCCGGCAGAGGGACGCGGTGCCTGTGCAGACAGGGACACACAGGGACACACAGGCACAGACAGGGACACACGGGGACACACAGGCACACACAGGGACAGACAGGGACACACAGGCATGCACAGGGACACACAGACACACACAGGGACAGACAGGGACACACAGGGACACACAGGCACAGACAGGGACACACAGGCACAGAAAGACACACACAGGGACACACAGGTACAGACAGAGACACACAGACACACACAGGTACAGACACAGCCACTCAGCCACTGCTGTGCTCTGTGTTGCCTGCAAAAGCCTTTCCTTCCTCAAGAGGAAGAAGTTTCAGATCTCGTTTCATAAAGTCAGAACAATGCACGCCAAAGGGATCAAGAACCTAATGGAAAAATCATCTTGGAAAACTGTTTATGTGGAAAGGGTTACTGTCACTCCAGAGGGTTGGCATGGCTTTGCTTAGATCTGGTAGTGCTTGAGAGTGATGGAGCACTTTACCAGAGCAGCAAGATTAAGGCACTGAAAAGTTTAGATTTCTCCTTTTCTCAGAGGTGAAAGGCAGAGGAAAGAAACTCTTTCAAGGGAGAGCAGCAAGCTGAGAATTTGCTGCTTGCCAACATCAGCTCTGAGAGGGATTTGACCAAAGTGAAGGAACACTGGCATTAGCAGGTATCAGCTTTGCACATGAGAGAGGAAAGTTACCTACAGAGCCAGCTTTGCAAAAAAATCACATCTGGGCTTCCATGTACACCAAATTACCCAAAAGAGTGGGGTTTGTCTCCATAATAGTGACTTACAGGGCCAAATAACTCTTCTGCAAACCTTTGGCTGACAGCCATGGGGTCGTCTTTAAACTGATGCTGTCAACATGAAAAATGATTATATATATATAAGTTTGGAGAGATATATCTATATTAATGTTCCTAATCTGTATTTCATTCCCAAGTTTGACTGGTCAGGTTCCCTTCAGTGCACAAGGCTTCTAATGACAGCAGCAGTGAAAGGAAAAAGGACAATTCTGTTGCCATTTAAATTAGTGCTAGACCAGAGGTGTGTCTGGGGACATTTTCTCCCAACCTGCACATTTTCAGCTTTCCATATGGTAAGAGATCTTTTCAACTGAACCCCTCCAGCACTCTTTCTTCTGTTTTAGCACCTGATAAGGTGACCATTACCATGCCTCTCTGATATGTTTTATTCTAAATTACAGGGTAGTCATTGCTGTGTCTGTAGCATCATTTTGTCTAGAATATAAATGAGCTGTTGTGTAGGACTATCCTATTCATTGGGGTTTTTTCTTCTTGGTAAATAGCACTACTCAATTGGATTTAATTTGGTTCTTGCCTCACAAGTTTACATTCTAAAAGAAGACAAACCAGAAAGGAATTAAAAATAAATGGAAACAGAAACTGTTAGTTGTTCCTGAAGTGTTTGAAGGCAATTCTCGGCTTTTTTCCTCTCCATAAATGGGGATGTTTTTTGCTATTAACTACACCTGCACAGTGCCTGGTGCAGGTTGCATCTCCCAGCTCTTTGCATTTGCTTGTCACAAGACAGCTGAGGCATTGGAACCGTTTCTTGCTTCTTTTCCAAGTGCAAGTGAGCTGTGTTCTACCTTGTGATGCTGTGATGGAAGGTACAATGTGTCCGTCTGTCTGGTCAGCACAGAATTGCTGCTCTCTCATTGCCAGTGATTTGCTCTGCACCACCTGCAGCAGGGTCCTCACCCCTGGTTTCACAGGGAATGAGTACCTGGAAGAGAACAGCCCAGGGGCTTGGAGGGAGCCTTGATGGAAGGGCAGAATGAAAGCCTGTCCTGGCTTTCTTCCCGTGGAGGCAGGAAAAGGACATTGTGCTCCAGGTACTGCCCATTCTCATTACAGGAGTTTCTGCAGAAAACAGGACCTGCCTCAGAGTTACTCCCCTGATGTGACTGTCACCACAGTTTTCATCTATCAAAAAAAAAAAAATCTTTTCTCAACTATTTTGCTTAAAGAATCACTATATTTAAATTTAAAAGGACTTTCATTTCATACCTTAGAAGAATTGCTTTGGTCTATTTTCTTACTGAAGTGCCATGTCTAAGGCAAAAAACTATCAGGTAAAAGATATTTTTTAAAGAACAAGCAAACCAAAAAGCAAGGCAGAGCTTTGATGTATTTACAGCAATCACAAGCAACAGTTTCTTTGGCATCAATTCAGGAAGTTGTTGTGACATGTTAGTGACTTAGAGTGAAAAAATCCAGGTCCGAGAGCGAGGGGGATGAGATAAATGTATGCTTATGATGGGAACAGACCTTGTTAGCAGCGTGTGGCATTTCTGTTCCCCTGGATCCCTGGTTTAGGATCAGAAGCTCTCCAGTGGGAAACACAACTGCAGTTTGTCAATGAACACCTGACAACACTCAGTTTCGATGAGTTTTCTGGCTCTGCTGCAGGCTGTGTGTTTTCTTTTGGGCATCTCTCTTGGTCACTCAGCTGTCCATTCCCAGGAAGCAGGGATCTCTGTCCTCTTTTATGATCATCTGGAAGGATGTAGTGAGGTTGGAGTGGATTCACCAGAGTGAAACAGCAACACGTACGTGCAAATGGCTGTCTTGTGTCTAACTGCAGTTCCCAGCAAAGGTTTCTTATGGAAAGGCAACAAAGCTCAAGTATGAGTTGGCCAAGAGGGGCCTGGGATCTGCAGAGCTGGAAGTATTTCTCTGGATGAGGCTGACCTCCTAGGATTCCTCCCAGCCCTTGCTTAATCTTGGATTCTGTGAAACTGAGACAAAGAGTGATAAGCACAATGATGCCATGTCCTCGGGTTTTCCTCCCATTACCATGGAACAGTTCATAAATGGATTGTCTTGAAATACTGGGCTGTCTTCTTGTAAACTGAACCCCTCACAGGTTATTTATCATTGTTAGGTTTTTTATGTGTATTTGAGACTCCTTTCAGTCTCTGGGTAAACCCACAGGTAAAGAACTCTGTAGTGCTACAAATGTCTTCGTAACCTGATACTATTCATATCTTCAGGGTAATGCCTACCTTTAATAACAGTAATATCTGAAATCAAGGAAATGCAAACAGAAATTTTAGCCATTAAGGAAGAAAATATTAATGAAAAGTTCATGAAGCCCAAGGCTTTCATTCAAGTTTTGGATAAAGATTCATCTGCATCCTCCTTTTGATTGAATGGGCCCCCACCCTGACTGTGACAAGAAAATCAGGCTCAGCAGAGAATTTTAGGTTGGACTAAACTCAGTATTGCTGTAGTATCTGATTGATCCAGAAAATAATTCATTTTGGCCTCATCACTAGATGGACACTATATGAGAGAGTTGTAACTCAGCAAGACCCAGGAGGGTCTTCCACTCACCACTGTCACTTTGGTTCTGACCATGGACACTCTTGTTCTTACTGTATTTTTTTATGATGATCACACTTTTTATCTCCAAGAATCAGTTTATAGTTTCTGCTCTGCAGCTGTTGTGAGGAATTTGATGGAGTGCATAATAATTTCGTATTTTCTGCATCAGAGCTCCTATCTCAAGACATTCAATCACCCTTCTGTCTTGGCATTATGTTATAAAGCCATGTCTATCTTGATGCAAACTCTGGTAATGTGGATGAAGTCTCTTACCATGCAATCCATGGAAGTAAATAAATATGTCTATTAATAAAAAGCATTAAAGTTTGATTAAGAACAAGTTCTGAAATACTATCAGTAATGCCCTGTGTTTAGTTGTGTAAATGTCAGGGATGTTTTTGTTCCTTTCAGCTTTGGTACAATCAGTTCCTGTATGTTATCCAACAAATTTTAGGGGATTATAGGAAGTTTCAGCATCAACAGACAACATCTGGCTTTCTGACATTCACATCTGCATGCCGTAGGATTTATTCTGCAATTCAGGAGCATCATTATAATATTTATTTCACTATTTCACAAATGTATGTCTGTTCATCCTCAGCAATTCTGCAGGGATAGGCACTGTTTTCATTGTGTTTTTCAAGTTGCTGTGGTTACAAGGAGATACTCCACTTATTATTTTCCATGTGCCAGATCTGTGCCCTGGCTATTGGCCCACTTCTATGAGGTATTTAATACCTCCTGAAAGTGTCAGAGTGCTGTCAACTCATACATAAACCAAAAGTTACTGAGGGCATTTAGTCAGCCTCACTGTTTGTGTGTCTGCTGCCAGACGTGGAAGATTACCAGTTTGATGCTCCTCTTTGGCTGCAAGTGATGCCAGTGTCAGCCTGAGCAGGAAAAACATGTGGGAGAAATCAGGTGCATTGACCTCTCTAACAAGAGAAAGAGAGGGAAGTCAGTGTCCACCTTTTAATATCTAGAGGTTCTTTGTTTCTCCAGGCTTTGTCCCATAATCTGTACCTGGATTTCTTTGGCAGAATACCTGAAAGGGTAAATTGTGTAGGAGCTCTGCAGTTGGAGCACACTCGAAACCCAGAGGTAGGCTTCTCTGAGTGTTGTATTTTTTTCTGTGGGCCTATAGTATCACCTGGAGTAACTGCCCTGGGCACCGAGTGGAAGAGGTGCTTGGCCAAGTCACCCCATTTCCTCCTGCTGCAGTTGAACTGAAGTTGTTCATCCCCTTTCTGCAAAACCAGTCTTCATGTGCTTCCCCTGCCACGGGTCCTTCGTTAGCAGTGTAGGGTTTGCTGACAGAAACTGTGGCAGAGCTTCTTGGGGTTAAATTCTGCCCTACCCAGGCACACAGAAAACTGTATCAACAGAGACATTTTCTATAGAACCTCACACCAATTCCACTCTGTGCTGCCAGCCACCCACTGCCCACTGCTCAGGGTAACAGTTGGCTGCAAGACCTGCCAGCTTTGCCTGTGGCCAAAATAAGATCAAGCCTTTAACCAAAGCAAGTTCTGCTGCTGCCTGCAGGACGTTATTCTGTCAGTATTGCTGCTCCTTCCTAGCAAAGGCTGAGACTCAAACCATTGTGCACCATACATGTATTTTCTGGGCCAGAGCAAATTGGAGAGCAAAACTGGTGGATGCTGGAACTGGCAACTGCTGGGCATTCTACCCCCACTCCTTTTACTTTCTGCGAGATCTGTGGAAACTTTAGGTTCAGATTTCTGGAAAATTCAATAGTGATGCCTATTCTTTTTTTCCACTGGGGCTGGGTTTCACTGGGAGCTCTCAAACGCTAAGTTCTTGCAAACCCTAAGGAGTGTGGTGTAGCTTACCCTTTAGAGTGGCACCAGACAGTTAATGGCCTCACACAACTTTGGGGTGTGATGAAAGCATCTGATTTCTGACTAATATAATTCACAGTTCCCTTAGTGTCTAACACAGAGCTCAAACTCAGGGTCTCACACTTAGATGTGTGTGTATTAAATGAGCATTGTAAACCCAAATGTCACCAGAAATCTCAGAATTGCTTTCTTCCCATTGATCATTTACCAGTGAATAAACAGCTTTGTGCTGCAAGGTGGAATAATGATAGTCATCTGTGTAAAACTCCACTACATTTCCCTTTCAAGGGATTACATAAGTGCTTTGATAACATGGCAAATCCTACAACAGGGAATTCTTGGCTTGTGCAGAAATTGCCAGACTGAGGTCTTATCTAGTCTTATACACCACAGTCTGCAATACTTTTATTTCTGAAGTCCAAGAAACCCTGCAGTGGACAACCATGGAATTAGTCATGTACAGCTGAAAATGTATTTTTGGTGAGATGCTAATTTCTAAAAGTACAGATTCAGTGCTTTCAGGAGCTGTTTAAATGAATGATGCTTTTAAAACCCTCCTTGTGGAGCAATTAGAGAAGTACTGGTTTTTTGATAAAAGGATACACCTGAAAGTTATTTTTTATTATCAGGTGAGGGAGGGCAACCTGGGCTTGGTATTAGAGATTCTGGGAAACTTCTATGTTTTTCATTCTGTTGTGCTTTGGGCTTCTTTTGTAACTATTGGGAAATCGCTTGGATTTGGATAAATGCTCACATTGCTGTGACCTGAGAAATTATTACCTGTCACTGAGTCATGATCACTGTCTCGATGCAGGGGCTCAGCTCCCCTTTCATGTGAGGTCTCGTTGCCTCCGTGCAGGTTCCTCTGCTGAATGCTGGGTCTGACTGCTTTGCACTTGCAGGGAGGTGAGAGCCCCCATGGGGGCAGCCCCTCCAGACCGGGTGGTGCACGGTGGTTACTGGTGCCACTGGTCACCCTGTGTAAAAATTGACATAAATTCATATTTGCCTCACCCTGGGCTGGAGCAAGATGTAGGAGGGGCCAGCCTGAATATAAGCCAAGGGTCTGCCCTGCGTGGCTGGTGTTACTCTGTGTGAATTAGCTGAACTTTGCATCCAGAGTGTGAGCTGTGCCTGTGTGGGTGATCACAGAGCTTGGCCTCGAGTGGGAATCCACCTCTGAACTGAGAAAGGTCACATATCCCCAGCAGAGAGGTTAATTGTGAGGATAAGTGCAGAAAATATCAAGCTCAGAAAACTGCTAATTGTACTCTAATATTGCCATGAAAAATTCATGCCATACCTGTTGCTGGCTCAAAGGCTGAGAAGCAGGCCAGAATCATTTCTGGAGGAATTTGAATCAAAAGTGAAGAGTTCTGGTTTGATTAGTTGGTTGTTTTGGGGTTTACTTCCCCCTCAGAATTAAAAAAACTAACTCTGCTTTTCCACAGACAGTAGCCAACACCAACGACTCGCACACAGTGATCATTTTATTCAGAAATGAAGGTGAATGCTTTAAAAAGAAAGTGCCAGCTGCCAGGGAAGGGGTAGAGCAAAGCCTGAATTTGAGACAGAGTTAGCTGTATTTTAATCTAGTTCAGCGTGTTTTATTGTCAGGCACACTTGGAGGAAGCATTGGGACACAGAAGTCCTGAACTGTAACCTTGGTGGCTGTTCCAGATGAGGTAGATGATCTTAGAGGAGTCACATCCCATCCCTTTGTCTCCATTTCTGGTAGGTGATTACATCCCTCTGCTGTAAAGCACAGTGAGACCTTCCAGCAAGAGGTGCCATTATTATCTTTATAACAAACATAACATGTACTCTGCTTAGCATCACAGGTGCTGCAGCTCCAAAGGCCTGGAGCTCTTCATGGACTGGACATAAAAATTATCCAGTCACTATCATCACTTACCTTCCAGTTCAACCTGATTTCCTGGGCATTTGTATGGGAAAGAATGGGCTGGACTTAAGTGATACACAAGTTAGCTGAGATCATGTCTGGGGAAGGCACATGTTGAATAAAGATCACCAGTGTCACGTTTGGTTTCCTTGGTGATGCTACAAATAGCAAAAGCAAGCCAAAGGAGATTGCACGAGAGCATTAAAACTGCTTCTCTCCGGTCCTGAGGATGTGGATGTGTCCAGTTTGGCATGCAGGTGTAGCTCCAGGAAAGCATTAAACACGGCCACGGGAGGAGAGCAGCACAGATGGTCCAGCTGCTGCTGAGTCCTCTGAGCTGGGGCCTCTCGCTCTGGGCGTGCTCCTGCCTCCTCGAGATCCTGGGATGAGCAGAGCAGTTTGTTGTGATACGTGCTCTCTGCAATCCCATCCTGTAAGAGAAATGGAGAGATAACACCCTTGAAAGCCCACAGCCTGGTAGGATGTAGAGTGAAATTAGAAATATGCAGGAATGAAAGCATGGTTAGATGGGGTTGGTCTAGGTCTTGAAGAGGTTACAATACCTTGATATCAACAACTGTTATTTCTTTTTGTTTCTATTTTTTTGTTTCTTTTTGTTTTCTTATTTCTATTTGTTATTGTTATATAATAATTATATTGTTATTTCTTAAATTATACAATTTTTATCAGTTTTTAAAAAATTTTTTATTGTAAACTGTATTCAAAGTTGCCTCTCTTTACTTGAGAAAGTGAGACATAATTTCTGTCAACATGTGCTTTGATTGGTTGCATTCTAAGCAAACCAATCAGGAGACTTTATCAAGAGACATTATTTCTAGTATAGCTACTTATGCATGGGGGGAATGACGTGGTGTCGACAAAAACGGGAAAATAGTGATTTCAGGGAATGCCAAGGCTGGTAAGTTTTCAGTTGCATTTCTGTCCATTTCAATGTGATTTCCCAGAAATAGAAAGGAAAAGAAAGAGAGAGAGAGACCTCAGCCACATAGGGAATTTTGGACAAAGCAGATCAACTGAGCTTGTTTGTGTGAATGTCAACAGCATGTAGTGAGCTGAACTGTGTGGAGCTAAGTGGTAAAACTGTGAGTTCTTCAAGAATAAACTCTGTGTACAGAGCCCAGAGCTGGGCAGAGTCCATGATGAGACTGGGGAATGGTCAGGTCAGATGGGACTGAGCCTGACTGCACCCCAGTTTCTAACGGCACAGAGGGGAGAACAACACTGAGCAGCAGCACCTGTGACCCGAGCTGGTCTCTCACTCACATCACACCATCTTTGTGTTCTTTGTAGCTCCTCCTGCTCTCTTCTTGGTGGATTTATTAATCACCTCTTTGTTGTAAGAATAATGAACCTATTACCAGAAATTCTGACAATGATTCGGGAAAATCAATGAAATAAAGAAAGGCTGCTAGCACACTACCTTGGAAGGTCACTGCTAACAGAAGGAATTATTTTCCTCTTGTCAGTGGTATGGCTGGAAGCTGTTAGTATCATGCAGCACCGTGCTGCGTGAAATGAGTGATGTGGAACCTGCCAAGTTTTATTCAAAGGACTGGTATCCATATCAGAAACCTTGCCATTGCAGTGAACTTGTGGGAAGGAGTGGAAAAGGAATTCTTATACAACATTTATGTGTGGTTGGGGTTTTAGCAAATTCTCTCTTTTTGTAAATGAAGTGAAACACCAGCAATGCAGCCTTGGGTGTCCAAACTTTGGTGGCTGCTCTCTGCCAATGTAAGTACAATCCAGGTACATTAGGCAGGTGACCTGTGGAGATAGGGATGTTTTCATGGTGCTGTACAAGGAACTGGTGCAATATCTGGAAATGGAACTGCAATGCACAGTATTTATTAAGGCTCTGGAAATTATGAGAGTGCAGGCTGGCAGTGTTTGGGCTGTAGGTCTGAGCAAGCAACTCGGACTGCAAAAGCAAAGAGCCTCCCGTGTTCTTTGTCACAGAGTGCCTGGGAAAGTCATACAGAGCACCCTGTGCCGTGTCAGTGCTGCCCTGCATCCCCTCTTCCCTCGCGCTGCCTTTGGAGGTGCCACAGACCTTCTGGCAGGAGAGCCAGGAGATACTGCAGGAATGCCCCAGGGGCTGTGCTGCCAGCCCAGGGAAACGAGGGACAACAGAGCCAGGAGATACTGCAGGAATGCCCCAGGGGCTGTGCTGCCAGCCCAGGGAAATGAGGGACAACAGAGCCACCCAGACCAGCGCTGGACTGAGCTGCTAAGTTCTCTAAGGCTGCAGTTACAGGACAATTTCCCTGGAACCTGGCAACTCGGCATCATATTTGGATAGTCTGCTGGGCTTCCTGTACACCTGTGTATTCTCACTGAGCATCATGAAAGCATTTTGGCAAGCACCACAGGTAAAAGTTCCCTTCTGTTACTAATATTCCTTTTCCTGCATTTTAATTTAATTTCCCCTATCATCCCTTCTTTTTCCACTGCACATTTCCCCTTGAAAGCTATGATTGCACGAACGGATGGATTTTCTTTCTCCCAAGTGCATGTAGCCTTTTTTGTTGTTTGAAGAAATTAACATTTGGGTTGAAGTGCACCTGCAATTCCCATTAAAGTAGCAGAGTGAAACCAAGCCACTGGTGGAAGGAAAGAAGCTCTAAACTCCCTTTCTCTGACAACAGATCTTGTGAGGAAAAGAAAAAGCCCCAGAAGATGGCAAGGGAATCTGCTTTCTATGCCTGGGCAGTACGTGGGGTGTATGGCTGCTGATGGAGCCTGCATGCCCAAATCCTCCTCATGTGCTTGAGCCTAGACTTGCCATCAGGAGCTTTGCTCTGGAGATGAATGCAGAGCAAACCCCCACAATTCTTTCTGGGATATTTAACTTGTACTGGTATCACCCACAGACAAGTGATCCAGATGGATGAGCTAATAGCTTCTGCAAATAAAGTTGTGTACATTGAAGCTGTATAGGTTGGAGGAAAATGAAAAATGAGGGGATGGGGTGAGGGGAAGGAAGTGCCTTCTTGAATTAATTCTGGTGCTGAGTGGTAGGAGGTTAGCAAGCAACTTGTGCTGTGGTTATGTCCTGATCAGCCATGTGGTGCATTTTTTATCTTACCCTACAGTTGCATTTTAGGATTTCTGTATGGATAGAAGCATGTTGCATACCAGTGAAGAAGTCTAAAACAGAGAGGAGGCACAAAAAGAACAACAATTGTAATTTTGCTGCTTAATAGTGCAATGCTGGGGTGTAATTCTGGTTCCCCAATCTAGTAAAACTAGTTAAATTGTCACAGAATCTGTGCATGAAGAGCAAATGGAAAATAAAAGTTTTAAACAGTTTAAGTCCAATGTTCCAGTCAAATTATTCTTAGCAAAGTGAGTCAAGTTATTTATTAAGAATACGGTTTGTGAGGAAATAATGTCTGTTTTGTCCTCATCTATCTGTTCTTTCCCAGTATACTTGTTATTTGCCAAATAATTTGGACAAGCACAGATGTAGCGTGCTTGTCCTTTTGTTGATGGAAGCTGATCCTCGTTTGATGTTTGTGGCATATCCAGATGATGGAGTGAGTATTTTCCTCCTTTCTGGCAGGAGTGACTGAAGTGCTGTGAAACTGGGGCACTGCTGGTAAGGCTCAGAGAAGAACAATTTGATTTGGGTGAAGAATAAGGCAAAGTCTCCAAATAAGACCATGGGTCCCAAGTGTTTTGCATTTTGTGTCCTGTTAGAGGATCAAGTCCTGAAAAGTCACTGGGGACAGAAGCGGGTGGAGGAAGGATGTCCATACTGTGCCCTGCAATGCATATCTGGGCTTTGCCTTCCAGGAAGGCTTTCCCTTCCTGCTCCCTTAGCAAGAGTGTGAAAACCCGCCTGGTTTTTAGGTATCTTGATGGCTCAGGTTACCAAAAATAAAACCAGTGTATAGGACAAGTTTTCTCTTTGTCCGAAAGGTGAATCTGTTTTGCTTTGGGTACTGCAGGAGCTGACTCATGAGGAAAAGATGAAAGAATTCAGAAAGGAGATGGCACAGAACTGATTACAAAGTGGCCAAAGAGAGTCTTTTGCAAGAGTTGCAGGAAATGGGAATTTTCAGACTCTCCACCTATGCTATCTGATATCTTGTTCTGAGGGCATGAAGGCTGCACGTGTCCCTTCAGTCCCTGGCAAGGCAGCTCATGTTAATGAGATTCTGTGGAGGAGCTCATCTTCAGCCACAGTTTGTCCCAATCAATTGTGTGACTTACTTAATTAGGATCTGTAATGTCCTCCTCCTGCTTTAGCCTCTCCCCTCAGACCTCTGCTGCTGACAATACCTCAAGATTATTACATAAAAGGGCTTTGTTCTCAACCCTTCTCCATGGTGGGTGCCTTTGGGATCCAAAATACTCTTCCTGCTCCCCTTTCTGTGTGCAGCTGGTAGAGAGTGCTGCCTCTTTGCCAGCTGGAGCGGATCAACATCTTTCACATCACACCCTGTATCCTTTCCAAAGGATGGGGCTTGGTGCTGGCACATCAGCTGGGGATTGAGTTCAAGATAGTATTGCACATCTCCACGGTGGGCAGCAGCCTCACGAACCACCTGCTGCAGCATTTCCCCTCCTCTGTGCAGAATTCCTGTGATTCTTGCAAGGGAGTCTTCATTGTGTCAGGCAACCAGAGGATTTTACTTTGATATAGGAAGGGTGGGTAGGAAGATATTGCACCAACACAGTCTTTGTGAGTGATAGATATGATGCATATTCCTGTAGTTTGAATTTCAGCATCTCAGCAGTTCATCTGAAAATGGGCAGAAGGAGCAGAGGAGGCTGCAGCATGGCAAGGAAAAAATGCAGAACAGAATTTCATCCTGCAAGATAGCTGGATCCTCACTGTGTTTGTGCTTTTCTTTTTCTTTCTTTAGAAAAGGAAATGAATCCCAGATTCCAAACTGTATTCCTCATATAAATCAGCTGTTAAAGCTGAAAGAGTGCAAACAGGAGCAAACCTGGGCCTTCAAAGTTCAATGGGAATTGTGGCTAGGGAGTGCAGTCTGCTAAAGGCAGGATTCCTGGTATCTCAAATTGCTGCTCACCATTGCATTGGCTCTCAGTTGCGGGGACTGATGCAGCAGTGCAGCCTGGGTTTGCAGTTTCTAGATCTGGGCATTTGCAGACCCCAGCAAGCCAGAAAGCAGGATCTGAAAGGAAAACGGGGGGAGAAAATTGAGAATAAAAACTGAATCACATAGTCCAGCTGGCAAATAGTCCCAGGCCACAATTGTCTTTGGCACCCCTCCACCCCCCAAGGTCTCCAATGGTTCTCAGGCCTCCACCACAAGAAAATCAAGGGTTTAAAAATACAATAGTTAAAGAAAATCTTGATGTCATTTTGGGTTTGGGAGTATTTGGACGTTAGTGTTGTGTGAGCATGTTTGCACACGTGCACCCCGCTTTGCTGAAGCCTGAGCTGTTCAATGACTGAAACCTTCTACCCTGGGGGAGAGGGAGGATGTTCCCACCTGTTCTCACTCTGAGAATCCAGGAATGGGGGGCATGGTAAGGCACTTTTTGTGGCAGAACTTCTAAGGTGACAGTTCCCTCCCCTTGCTTTTTGCCAGCTGCTGACCTGCAGGGCCTTGGTTCCTTTGCAGGGGTGAATAAAACATGGTCTCTACTCATGGCATGGTGGCACAGTCAGCTGGATCCAGGTGAAGTTGCTTGTGGTTCCCTCAAATGTGTACAGGAGCAGAGAGGTAATGGGGAGAGTTCTGTGTGTACAGAACTTCTGGGGCAGAGCCAGGCAATGTGCTGGCTGTGCCTCACCTGTGAGAGCAGGAGACAGCAGGAGACAGCATGTTCACCAGGATCATTCATCTGCTCCAGCCAGGACAGTCCCGGCTGCAGCAGGGATCCATTCCCCTTTCTGTGCTGCTGGCATCCCTCACAGACAAAGTTGTTTTGCCCCTGACATTTTTTTATTCCAGAATGGCTGGGGCAAGCAGTGACACTGGCTTTGCCCTCACTTTGGGGTTCCATGGCCAAAGTGGTGGTGGTGTTCACCAGTGTATAATGCTGGAATGAAAGAGCTGGGTTTCCATGGGGAAGGTGTAGAGCCTTTTGCAGCTGATCCCTGACTCACCCATCAGCGTTTCTGCACTGACAGAGTGAGGGTGCTGGAGAAGAGGTGAGCTGTATGAAATATGGGGTCCCTCTTTCTTTCATTGCAGGTGATGTGTAGATGGGACCAGATCTCCACTTCTTCCATCTTGTGCTTGTCTGAGCTTTCAGACTTTCTTGCTGCTTTTTTTCCCGCAAGGATATCAGGAAGAGTAGTCACCTGCTGATAGTTTGAAACAATCTTAAAGCACGTAATTGCTTTCAGAAGCCAAAGTGAAGCCAGAAGATGAGAGAGGGGATAACTGGGTGCAGCACTGTCTCTCCCATGGTACAGATGGGCACGAGCCACTGCCTCCTGTGGCTGTGGGGAGCTGCCAGGCTGCTGGAACAGAGCTCTGGAAGAACCAGATCAGCCTCTGCTCCTGCTGCTAATGGTTACAAGCAACTGCTCTCTCTGTGGAAGTGCCATGAATGTGGAAGAGTAATTTTACCATTAAAAATACTAAAATCTTCCATATGGAAGAAAGGGTTGAAATTTTTTTTTTTTGTTTTTTAATTGCTATTTATTTTTTTCATTGTGCCCTAAATATACATAGCACCATCCAGCTGGCTGAACCACAGAGCAGAATGAAATATCTGCCTCATCTATAAAGGCACAAACCTATAAAATGCAGATGACAGACTGAAATTTCAAATCTTTGCTCCATTCGCATATATGGAAGTTTTACCATTGGCTTCAATGAGATCAGAACCAGGAATTGGCTTACATGAAAGGAGAGTTAGCCAAATGAGCACAAGCATATGAGTCAGAAGTTTTGGGTTGATTCCTGGCTTTCCCACTGTTTGGCTGATTTCTTCCCTGCTTTCAGCCTCAGTTTCCCCTGTTTATCAGTGCATAATGGGCTATCTCGCCTAATTATTAATTCAATTAGAATAGCAAAACTCACTTTGCATCTGCTACTGGTTTGTAAAACCTTTTGAAACTCCACAGGAGGTGCAATTGGGTTGACATAAAACCTATTTGCATCATAAGCATGATATCTCTGTCATGAATTTGTCATCCCCTACAGTTGTGTCTACAAAAAGACCAATGGCACCATTTATGCTGCAGATGTTCAGGTACAAAGAAGCTGCAGCCACTACTTGGAGTAAGTGTCTGATTTTCTAGAAAAGGGATGAGAGCAAGGAGCTTTCCCTTCTCCCCACAGATTGTAGTTCGGTTTTGAGAGGTGTCCAGCTGCAGAGGCTCTGCAGCCAGAGCTCCAAGTGAGACGAGGTCAGCCCTGCAGGGCTGCTGCTGTGTCAGCACAGGCACCGCCGGGACCAGCCGAGGGCTGGAATCCACACGCGTGGCTCCTCCATCGAGCAGAGTGGGAGCAGCCACTGGGTGGATATAACTTGGTGTTATTGTTGGCTGATTTCAGCTTCTCTCTCAGACGCCATCTCTGTGCTTAGCTGATGGTTTCTCTGAGTGTATTGCTGTGGTTAGAGTGCGATGCACAGGACAGCAGAGTTTGAGTTAATAGGGCAGTACCTTGGTAATTGTTGTCCCTTGATTCAAGCACAGCATCTCTACTACTGAGAAACGTTTCTTTCTGGACCCCCGAGGCTTTGTGTCACACTTCAAAAGCTTTATTTTCCTACTTCTTTTAGCTTTATTTTTCAAGATCCTCAGATCTCCTGCCAGGCTTAGATTATCTTTTTTTTTTTTTTTTTTACATTTATTTGGCTTCCCATTTAAACCATCCATTCATCCAGTTTCCATAAACCCCCTAATAACTATTTTAAAGTTTCTGTTCTTGGCTCTTTCCAAACCTATAAATGCTGGTTTGAAAACCCAAGCTGAGTTCTGTGCAAACAATCCTCTTTACCATCTCTTTTCCTCTGGTTACAAGGGGGTCCTTCGGTGTTTTGCTTCCCACCACTTGTTAGCTATCAGTGGTCCTCATTCCTTTTGTTTGGGGGGAAAAAGGTAAATGTGGCAGACAACCTGACAGAGGAAATAAGATTATTGTGATAAAAACAGAAACTAGCAGCAGTTAAAGCAGTTAAAACATAGTTGCACTCCAAAGCTGCCTTTTCATTCTGCCCCAGTGCAATCCCACGTTCATCATGTGCAAGCCCCTGAGTGAGGAGAAAATTCTGCTTTCCAAAGCTCTCAGCTTTTGTGTGGCAAACACGAGCCAAGCCCACCCATGTGCAGTGAGTGCTGCTCGTGCGTGGAGGAAGCCCCGAGAGACTCCTGACCTGCCCCCAGAGATCTCTCTTGAGTCTTGTGATGTGTTGTGTGGATGTGGTGAGAGGAGAAAGCTCTGCCATGCCCAGGGGCTGACCTGTGCTGCTGTGGAGGGAGAAGCACTGGAGAAGTTCCAGAAGGATATCAGTGCCTTGGGGAGACATGGGAGGTTTTTTGGATGAGAAGTCGCCCTGTTATCTTTTTCCTGAGATTAAGACTTGGCACTGATAGCTAAGATGATGTCTGCTTATAATGGGAAAGTTTTGTTCTTCCTGTCAAAGAGCAGAGCCTTTCCTGCAAAGCTCATCCCTTGGAGATTTCTCACTACACTTGTACCAGTGATGGTATGAGCTAAATCAGGATGCAGAGAACTGGCATGGATTTCCCGACAAGTATGTCAGGAGAAGATTAGAATCAGGCTCTTCCCTTTCCTTTGTGTTGTGTTAACTCTTTGCACTCTGAAGGTGCTGGGATGCTGGCTCTTGATGGCAGTGGAATTGCCTTTACAGAGTCATTTAGGCTGGAAAAGCCCCCTGAGATCACGGAGTCCAACCTTTGATCAAACACTACCTTGTCAACAAACCACAGCACGAAGTGCCATGTCCAGTCATTCCTGGAACACCTGCAGGAATGGTGGCTCAGCCACCTCCCTGGGCAGTCCATTCCAATGTTTAACAACCTTTTCCATGACGAAATTCCACCTGCTTGTGCAGCCTTTGGCACTGGATTTATTGCAGCTGAGCAGAGGCAGCTCTTCACTTATCAAGTGCCTGAAGTGAGGCAGATCCACACATCCATTTCAGGCCCTTCACAGATGCTCAGACTAACTGGTGTCAAAAACAGGAGGCCAGACCTGGAGCTATGGAACTCAATGGAAAGAAATCCATATGTCTTCAGAAGCTTTGGATCTGCACCAGACATAAAAGAAAATCTTCCAATATAGTTTTTCTGTGCAGAGACCAAGTGGGGCCTCTGGCCAACGTCTGAAAAACCAGGGCCTAAAATTAGACACCCAAAATACCAAGAGTAGTGAGTGGTTCCAACTGATACCAAGTTAGGAAAAAGGGCCTGAAATAAACAGATTCCTCACTAACCAAGATCCTGTTTTTGAGACAAGTGTTCATTCTCATAAGTCAAAACAACAAGAAACCAAAAAGAAAAAAAGAATGAAAACATCAAATCAAATCCCAGCAAACCAATGATATTCTCAGCCAAAGCATGTCTTACTAGAATCCTTTCCAAAATTCCTCAGGGAGTACCAGTGAGCCATGAAGAGGATATTGCTCTTTCCTAAAGTATTAAATTGGGGGTCTTTTGGAACACACTGCATTTATGTGACAGATCTGTTCTTGTGTTAGGGCCTGTCTGCTCTATGGTTCTTTTGTCCCTTGTGAAATTTCTTCCTTTTCCAAGCCTGTGCTATTATATACATTTTAACCTTTTTTCTTGTTGTCTTCATGACTTTGTGGTGGTGGGTGTGATAATTTGTCTCTTTGGGCAGGTGGAGTGAGGAAGCACTCAGTGTCTCTTTGTCAAGAGAATAAGGTTCATGTCCAGGAACTATCTTGCTTTGAGAGGTGTGTGTAGACATTGTTCAGTGCAACCCTGTTCCCTGGCTAAAACTGCTGGGACTACTGGAATATGAACATCAGAAAACACTAATAGGAATGACAGCAGTCCTGAAAATATCTCTGATTTCTTTAGAAATAGCACTTGAATCTGGTTTTCAGCCCTCTTCTACGTTTGTGGTTTTGTTCCTTTCTGCATATGATGAAAGTGGCCATGGTTCTGCATTTGCTATTATCTTTATGTCTCAATTAGGAATATCTATTTTATCACTTCAGGATGAATGACTAAGCAATAAGGTATATCAAGCCTTACACGATGATTAGCTCTCTCTCCCTCTCTTTTATTTTTTTAATTTTATACGTAACTGTTACAGTGGCTTGAGCACCTAGCATATATTTATTGTTGTTCTTCAATTGTTGTATTGCCCAGAACCCTACTTGTCAGGCAAGATCTCGTGGTACAGCTGCACAACCAGAAGACAGCTTCTGATCCAGGAGATGAGGCTTGCCTCTGCACAAAGGGAGGGAGGACTCACACCAGCCCGGTTCATGCAGCTCCCCAGAGTGAGTGTACGGAAAAGTGCAGGCTGCTTTGTGCATCAGCCTATTTTTTGGTGTGTATCTGGAGAGAAATTAGGAGAGTGAGTGTGATTCCTGACTTAGTCCTCAGATTTTTTTAAAAAATATAGGTTTATTAATAAGTGACATCTCTAAGTATATGCCCTCTGTATGTGAGGAAGCGTATTAAAAGCACCTTGAAAAAAGCAGCAAATAAAAAAGATGTCTCTGTGGCTGTTCAGTACCAGAAATACCAAGTCTCCTCAGTTCTGCACAGTCTTTTCCTGTTGTTTCTTTCAATTCTGACCACGTGAGTTCCCACTGGGTACCAGACCACCAAACTGCGCTGGCAGCTGCCGATGGGGCAGATGAGACAGATAAAGAAAACAGAACGAAGTGCCCTCAGGGCAGCAGAGCTGCAGTACAAAGCCAAGAGAGAGTCTGACCATCCTCATGAAATGCAGCAGGAGCTTTCTCTCTTGACAAGGCGTCAGAACAAGGGCTGGGTTTCTCCAACACTACAGTCCCTGGGTTGTGTATCCTCTCTGGAACTGGGGCATTCCCTAGCTCCTGGCACTGGGGAAGGGAAAGAGGCTGAAGCCTCTGGAAACCCTGCTGGCAACTTGCTTTGTAGTCCAACGAAGAGGGAGGTGGTCAGAAACTGGAGAGACTGGCACTGCTGCAAAACCCTAGATAGACCCTGACACAGAAAAAGGGCCTTTTGCAAGGCCCACACAGTAGAGCCTTTTCCATTTGAAGTTCAAGTGCAGTCACAGTGGCAATAGTGACTTATTCTGACCAGTGCCAGTTTATGATGGAACATAAATGTAGTATTAAAAATACGTATTAGGTTTAAGTACTGCTCAAAATGTCAGTGTATTACTCTGTGGTCTTGCAACAGCAGGGTTCTAATAAAATCACAGCCCTTCAGCTTCTGGAATACAACACAGAGAATGCTGATACTTCTCTGGTACTGTAAGTTATATTTTTGCTGTACAGCTCTGGCAGGGTCCTTGAAAACTTCAGTGATATCCAGAAAAAACCTCAATCTTAAGCAAACCTGAACTCTGCCTAGAAAGGAATCCTGATATTACCTATGTTTGGAGCTTCCTACCTCTGATTCTAACAGAATGTTTTAATGAGTGAAAGTTTGTTTTGTGTGTGTGTGTGAATGATAGGAGGTGTTACATTCCTCTGCTCCATCTCCATTCAAGAAGCACACTGTGGCTGTTTGAGTAAGGAGATATTCCTGCTTCAAAGATCTGTATTAACCAGTGCATCTGCATCTCTGCCCAGCCTTCAAACTCAAAAATCCCTTCTTTCTCTGCTTCCTAATACCTCTGCAATTTCTACTGTATATATCTTCTCTCTCAGCTGGCAGCAGCTCTTTCTCCAAACAAACCAACAGCCCTCTGATGTTGCTGGTCAAGTCTAGGGCAGTTTACAACCCCTATTGATTATATTAACTCTTCTGTAAGTGTTATGTACTGTCTCCGACACTTTTTTCTTCTATCTGCTTCCAAAATGGGTAAGAATTTTTCTTACTGTGTTTTTGTTACCTGCCTCTCTCCCATTCCCTCTCTATTCCCCCATCCCTGAAGGTTTTTCCTTCCATCCATGGGCCATCTGAAGTCAAAGATTCCATGACAAACCTTCCATTGGGTCAGACTCTTCGTGGGGAAGGAACACTGAAAACTGGAAACTAAAACTTTGGTCTTCTGTTGCAGGTGGCTGGAAAATGAGGTCTTTGTTGCCATCTGATTGTGAAAAGGCAAATGTGCAAGAAGTGTAAGTCGCACACTTATTGGCTCTGAGGTGAGAGTGGTATTGCAGCTGCACACAGTAGATTTCTTATCATTTCCTTGGTTTTCTAGCAAGAAAAGTGCTGGATTATCTCTATTTATATTTATATTTGCATATTCAAAGTGGATGTCTGCTTTAGCCTAACACAAATTAACTGAGGATGGCGTAGCAAAATGGAAATATCTGTGGAGATCAGCTTGGGGTCTGATGCTCTAGGAGTCTGTGAAGACTTCAGAAGTTTCTTTCCACCCTCTGTAATGTGCAAACAATTTCTTATTGACATCCAAGCAGATGCCATTGTGAGGTTTCCATAGGCACTTGTTGGGTTTAGTTTGGTTCTTGATTTGCATGGATATGAAAATTAGATACAGCAAGAGCTGGGTTAAAATTTTCAAATCTTAAAGCTGGGAAGTGTGAAAATAAGTTTGTTTTCCCTGAGGAAGGGAAGAAATATTTTAAGTAATTGCAGAAAACTTTTGAGAAAGTTATCAAAATTATTAGACCACAAAAAATCCTGTTAGCCTTTTAAATGATAGGGATATTTGCCTGGCACAGCAGATTGCAACTTCAAGCTCCAATCAGTATTTTCCCTTGAATCACTTTAAGCATTCCTTCATTCTTGAACTCATTCTCTCAGGTTTTACCTTTATACCAATCCCCTTGGTAAATCAAGATTGCAGCATTTCTTTCTATAACATCAGTTAAACACCTTGGAGTGCATCACTGGGGGAGCACCAGTGACTTGAAGGATTTGTGCCAGCTAAGATATGTAGTAAGGAGTGCACAACAAGAAGTACTACAGTCAGCTTCATGTACAGTTAAGTTAATTTGACTGTGCCCAAATCCTCTGACTGCAGTGCTGTGGGACAGGGCAGGGTCTTTCTGTTCTGTTTGTGCAGTTTATTGACTTGGTAAAGCTGTGAGTTGTTTTGGGACCACGGTGGGTGGCTTAGGTTCTCATTGGCATCTTGCTCTTCTGCATCTCTCAGGCAAACAAAATTGGCTGGTCATCTTCAGCTTTCTGCACAAGAAATAAAATTTATGCTGTCCATTCAAGTCCTTCTCCTTTAGTAGAGGCAGAGGGACCTGTTCTGCCCTGCAAGGAATATTCCTGTGAAATGCAGAAGCATGGGTGTGAAATGTTAGGGCACAAACAAGCCCAGAACTGGATGACCCCACACAGATGCCATGAATACATGGCAAAGAGGGGACACAATTAATTGACCCCACACAGATGCCATGAATACATGGCAAAGAGGGGACACAATTAATTTCTCGCCTAAGGGTGGGATAGCAAAATTCCCCCGCTTGCACATCTGCTGAGCCAGCCCCTGTTCCAAAAGCCAGTGTGCTCAGGTTACACAGTGTTCAAAAGTCCTCGCTGTTCCCAGAATATTTCCTTAGCTCGTTTGTCCAGTGAGGGGCACAAGGGAAAGCAATTACTGCTGCAAAGGTGGAAAATGGAGGTAACGGTTCAGTCTGATCACCACCCCACCGGGGGAAAGCTGCATCTCTCCTAACCACAGAGGAGGTGTTTAGTGCTCAGGCTCAAGGCAAACATTTCCTCTTCCCTCAGCAGCACTTAGGATGTGCCAAAGCCAGCCAGGTCATGTGGCGTGAGGAAAACGAGCTGCATGGAACTGTTATCAGCAGCAAGAGTCCCAGAGCTGGACTCAGCTCTTCTCGTGGTGCTAAAACATGACAGACACATCCCACAGATGCAGAGATCAAAGTTAAACAGACCTGAGTGCAGAGCTAGTGGCTGGTCTTACATTTACCTCTTTGAAGATGGCAAATGACACTTGCACCCTTCTAACTAAAGTCTGGAAGACACCAACCAGGAATCCCTTCCAGGGACAAGGGAGCTGGTGCAGAGGATCCCTTTGCAGCCCTGAGGGGTGAGGTTCCTCTGCAGCTGCACTGAGCCACCAAGTCAGTGCAAAGAGGGGCAGCCTTCCAATAGCCACTTTCTCTGGGGATGAGCCCTGCTCCTGTGGAACCAGGAACCAGGCTGGATTTTATGCCTACCAAAGTCTTTGCCTCCAACTCATAGGAGGGAGATAAACCAGGCCAGCCCCATCTCATTCAGATCAGATTTGCCTCAGTCAAAGCTGCTGTGTTGATTCCCATGGTGTTGTTCCCTGTGTGCACTGAGGTCAGGACACTGAATGCTGGATTTATGTCATGAACAGACACAACAATGGTTTTCCTCCAAACACTTGCCTTTGTAAAGCACTACCAGGTTTGAGGAGGGGCAAGAGGGGTTTCTTAGGAGATGTGAAAGTTTTCTAACAAGGTGGATGAATGTGTGGATAGCTCCAACATGCTAGAGTTGAACAGTGATCAAACTCTTACCCAGATCTAATGGTGGGGATCTTGTGTAGCACTGGAATCACATTGCTTCAACTGATGTAATTGAGTTGGTTTTTGGCTAAAGTATTGTTAGTTTTCTTCACAGTAGCTGGTGTGGGGCTGTATTTTGGATCTGTGCTGGAAAGTGTTGAGAATTTCAGGGATGTTTTAGTTATTGCTGTTTAGTTATAGCACTTGCCCAGAGCCAAGGACTTTTCTGCACCTCACCTTACCCCAGCAGTGAGGAGACTGGGGGTGCCTGGAAAGCTGGGAGGGGACACATCTGGGACAGGTGACCCCACCTGACCCAAGGGACATTCCAGACCATCTGACATCGTGCTCAGCAAGAAACCAGGGAGAAGGCTGGGCTCAGGTGAGGCTGCTCAGGGACTGGCTGGGCATCAGTCTGTTGATGGTCAGCAATTGTTTTCATTTGTGTCACTTGTTTTCCTGGGGGTTATTGCTCTCATTTTTTAAATTTCCTTTTAATTTAAATTTATTGTTATTATTCAATTGTTAAATTGATCATAGCTCACCATTTTTTTATTTTTATCCTTTCAATTCTCTTTGCCCCCACTGGGGTCAGGGAGCAAGAGAGTGACTGTGGTACTTTGTCCCTGGCTGGTTTAAACCATGGCTGTAATGTGTAAAGTGAACACACAGTAACAGCCTGGGTTCAGACCTCAGAATAAAGATATAGACCTCCATGTGCTTTAAACATAGTATAGATTTTTGCCTTCAGAAATGTGGGTCTAAAGGTTATGAAATCCTGCTTGCACTGCTGTAGACTATTGCATCATTTCAGACTGGTGTCCTGCGTGTTGAACTCTTTCTGCTGGCCAGCAGTGAGCTGGGTTAGGTTCTTTACTTTCTCTCTGGGTTAAGTCCCAGAGGTGGTATTTTATTCATGAGTAAATTGCAACTCAAATCCAATTTATGACAGAATACTTGATGTAGAGGGCTGAAAGAAAACCATCCAAGTGAGCCTTCAAGAAACTTCAGTACAAAATATTGCTTCTCTGCAGATTGGTCGACAGATTTATGTACAGTGATGCCAGACTGCACTCACATGCACTGACTTTTCATCGGGGATAGATGCTGTATACCAGCTGTTGGTACCCCACGTGCAATTTTTAAAATTTTGAAGTCCTTAACAAGTTATTAAAAAGATCTCACTAATTACAAAGGCATTGTGCAAAGAGCAATTAAAAATATCAGTCAGATATTGGCTATATCAAATGCCAAGCCACATAGTTTTGTTTAATGAAATCAGTTTCCAGTAGAGTTTATAGCATCACGAGTGACCTAAGCAGTGCACCTGACAGCTCGCCTGCCATCCAGAGCTGTAAATCTGGGTAACTAATGGTATAGTGGGGAAGAAAAGGTCAATAAATGCAGAAATGTGTGGAGAATCTAATCTTTCCCTGGCACTTGTTATGCCTCCCTTCTCACTCTCCTTTCATTCTATAATCTGTCACATTAAACTATTCATGCTTGGCCAGAGCCTGATCAGGACAAGTTCCTGATAAAGCTGCATCTGTTCTTGCCACACAGCATCAGATGGACAAAGGCACTACATGCCTGCAGCTCTGGAAACCTCTCTTCTGGAAGTGCAGTTTAAGAAGGAGCCATAAATGCATGTAAATAAATTAAATTTGAGGAAGAGAAGGGAGAGACTACAGAAGTCACTCATCTCTTCATGTACAATTTTAAAAGTTTTTATGAGCTTGGTTTTGTTCTGAATAAAACTGCTCCTGTTGAGAACAGAAATGTCTCAGGCTTCTGAGCAGTAGAGCTGGTAGTCTTTCTGTCTGCCAGGACGTTTTTTCCCTGTAGTATGCTTAATGCTTTGCCCAGTCCAGAAAGAAATGACTCAGTCAAAAGGACTTCCTTCCTCTCCCTTGGGTGATTATTCCACAGCCTGTTAGGTCTCCCCATTAGGAAATATTTCCAACATCATTTTCCCTGCACTTACTTTTAAAGCATCTTTCTATGACTAGAAATTATCCTAAGCAGTGCCCTTCCATCATTAGTGTTTCCATTTCTCCTGTGCTTGTCTGTGGTTCTCACACGTCCTGTAGCATTTCACTGGTGTTTAGTTGGGCTGCAGATGTTTAATGTATTTAACCTTTCCCTGTATGCCAAGCACAGGACTGGCACCAAGACATTTATACACCATTAAATGAGGGTGGTGCCTGCTAAATGTAATGACTTTCTTGTGATGCTTTCATGGTAGAGGTTGTGCTGGAGAACAAGGGCAGCTTCTATTCTAAACTACATGGAAAAGGTGCCACTGCTGAAGAAGAATGACTTATAAACAGACTGTATATAGAAATACATTAATTGAGCATCCAGCCTTAAGTCTACAGGGGAAGCAACTAAATTTAATTGATGTTGGCCTCTCAGACAAAGACATTGCATGTATATGGGCACACAAGAAATTCCAACCAAACTGAGGATATTATTAGGTTTACTAGGATTCTGTATTTTAAGTGCAAAGGATATCTCTAAAAACACTAGAGCCATTTAGACTGTGGGAAACATTGGAAATGTCACCACACTGTGTATGAATGCATTATATGTGTGTATTTTCATGTGTCAGTATATTTGAGTTTCATTACATTTTAAGATTATCTCTGAATTTCTTCAGCTCACTTCATGAGTAGTTATAAAATTGCTGTATTGTGTATTACCTTAAATTGTTGATATGTGCTATCCACTCAACTCCCAGTAATTTTCTTTAATTGAAGGTAGGGCTAATAGCTCTGTCTCTTACTTAACTTATAAACAATTAGCATTTCCCTTTCTTTGGTTGCTTATGAATTTACTAAACTTTAAGTCTTTGTGTTGAATTTTTCCATGCCGACTCTGTCTATTGAACAAAATATGGGGTGTGTGTGAATGTAAATGATCATTCCGGTGATTTATATTTTAGGTTTTCTGAGAGCAAGGCAACAGGAAAATGTGATACAAAAGTGCAAGAACAGTCATACCAGGTCAGACCAGGCGCCTGTCTCGCTTGGGATACTCACTCTGACAGTGGCCAATCCTGCAAGCATAGTTGACATTTCCTTCAAATATTCCCCCAGCCTCCAACAATTTGTGGCTGACGGATTTTAGAACCAGACACAATATTTTGTGCTTAATAGTCCTTGAGGGATTTTCCTTTGGTGATTTTGTTTTTGACTCTGTGTAAGTTTTTGGCATCTTGAATGTAATTTGGTGAGGAGTTCCACTGTTAAAACACACTCTGGTTGAAAAGAGGTCCTTTCTGGGTTTTAAGCATATTTCCTGTCATTTTCAATTCAAGATCCCAAGCTGTTACATTGGAACCAATCATTTTGAGGGCCAGCCTTTGCCAAACCCCCTCTGGTCCTCATTTTGGATCAGGAACAGTCAGCTCAAAGCCCTTTGCTACGCAGACAAAGTAGAAGTATTTAAGATTGTTTCTTCCTGTGGGCATCCCTTCACATTCATTGGAACTCAATGCCATCTGCCCATTTTCTGGTCAGACTTGACATCTTGTCACCTTCACCTGAAATTTTCCATAATCATGCCTTAGTGCTTTGGGATACCTAATTATTGGTAGCAAACTGTCTTCTAACTGTTGTCTGTCTTCTAGATCATTGCAAAAAGCTTTTTTTCTCAAATTAAAAATGCCGAGAGTTTTCTTTGAGCAGCTTTAGCCATTTCATATGATAAAATAGAGGAAGGTGGGAGTCAGGACTGTCAGGAACATTCATATTGCTATGCCATGAGCATCCCAAAGTTTCCTGAGTCGTGTAAAAGAGAATGCTGCAGATTCTTGACAGCAATGATTAAGGAAAACTGCAGATGTTCTGCTTCAGTGAAAGGTAAGTACCTTTATTTATGTAACTTTAAAGGGCTGACTTGAGATACCAAAGGCCAACAGATTTTGATTAAAAAATTAAATAGCAGGCCCAGAGCTGACTGAAATTGAGAGTGAAACTTGCTTAGAAATCAGTAGGGTGTTGTGTCAAATGTAAAAATAATGTTCCTGGGTTAAGAATGGATAGGAACTGGTCCAGGAAAACAATTAAATGAACCTTCAACTGTACATGCTTGAGTAAATATTTTCAGTGGGGACACATATTTTGAAATTGAAAACCATACCTAAATCCTTTGCTGGACTCTTTGAGGAGTTGTATAGCTGTCTGCAAATATTGAATTTATGTGAATAGTTTGAAATGTATAACAAAATTGAAAACAAGTTCTTTATCAGGGGGCTTCTGACTGATCATTAGTTGTTGCTTATTTTCCATGCATCCCTCCCAGATTCCCTGTGAGCTGCAGACTTTTGAGTCTTCTCTGGGGTCTAGTTTGGTCCCCATGGAAGTAAAAAAGTGGCAAAATTCACCAAAACAGTATCAACAGGATTTTACTTTTTTCCTTCAAAATAAAGTTTCTTAATCTTCTCCATTCCTTCCCCCTGTTCCTCTCCAGGAGATCCATTCCACACAGACCATGGAATTTTGGCCTCTCCTTTGTATGTGGAAGAAAAGCAAATTTCAGAATGTTGGAACTTCCCACAGATCGGAAATTCCCTTTTCCAGACAGTTCTTCGTGCAAGTGTCCTGGTGGCTTCTGTGGCACTTGGCTTGCCCGTGTGGGGTTGTCAGGCAGGTGCAGGAACACCTGGACAGGAGAAGGGGCTGTGAGGTGACAAACCCCCCACCCTGCAGGAGGTGACGCAGCCTCTGCCCCTGCAGGGGAGCTGGGGCTCCCAGCCCTCCCGTCCTCCAGTCCTTTGTGCAGTCTGCTCCAGAACAAAGGCTCCTTTGCTGCTCACTTTAACCTCTCCAGCTCTGAAGGAAGTCGATATTTTCATTGGAGATGGGATGCTCAGGAGTTCTGAGCAGGGCAGCTGTCAGCTCTTAGCAGCTTTCACAGGGACTTTTCAATCCCAGCCTGCCAGTAAGAGGGAGTTTGGAAGTGTGCCAGGAGTCACTGCTCCTTCTTCACATGTTAGTTTTTGCCCAGCATAAAAGAAAAGAAATAACAGAAGCAGGAGATTTCGGTAGTTAGTAGAAAATGAATTAAAATAGTTCTAGAGTCACCCTTTGCATGGTCCCTGCTGCTTGTATTTTGCCTTTCAGTGTATTATTTCTGCTCTCCACTCTCCAGACGCCTCTGTTAAATTTCTTGTGGGAATATAACCAAGTAAAATTTCACTGAAATGCAGTAGAAACAGAGATAAGGGGAGACAGGAAGCTCATTTAATGTGGGATAAAAAAGGTAGAATTTAAATCGTCCAAGAAGAAATGTGTCAAGTGCCAAAGGCATGGGCAGGGAGTGAGGGACATCCTGAAGGAGTTCTGCTCCTCTGCTGCCACAACCTTTCCACACCACTCTGCACTGGCAGTGTTTGAGTGTAGGTGGGACACTGCTCCTTGTTATCCAAAGTCCATCTCCCGTAGTCATTTCCATGAGTAGGAGAATATGTAACAAGCTACAATTTCACTGTTTCTGATTTGTTTGTTTGTTTTCCATAGTAGAGGGCAGTTACACTTCACACTTATACAGATGACAAAAGCACCAGAGGAAATTTTAAAGCACTTTCTTTCATAAATGAAAATTATTGGCCTTTTCTGTGCTGGAAAATAATAATTAAAGGAGGCCGAGCTGGTTTGGTTTGTTTGCAGTACCCTTAGTCTATGACAAAGTCCATCACACAGTGTTCTTACAGAAGCTGAGCAGTGCGGAAGGAATGATGAAATACTGAGTAATGGAGAAAAAAAGAAATAAAATTATTTCCTATGTGTCTTAAGGAACAACAGCAGATACCTAAAGGTTCCCTGGATTTTCTACCTTTTACTTAGGGAACATAAATATTTTGACCTTCATGAGCATCTCTGTCAAAGACTTACCAGCAGTGGGTGAAGGATCTTGCACAGTTCTAGTAGGGAAAAGGAAATCAATCCCTCACAGCAGCAACTTTATGAGCATTTAGTCTAACTTTAAAAATGTTCAGGGAAGAGAGATAAAGACAAAACCCAAGGAAGTGAGTCAGATTCCCAGAGAGAGGATGTGAGGGATGGTGGGATGAAGGTATGTGCCTTTCAGAGCCTTGAGTGAGGATCAGAGGAGATTCTTTGGACATACCTGGCACTATAAACACTGACTGTGATACCCCACAACCTGGCTGGCTGCACTTTTCATGGAACTGCCTCAGAGCTGTCCCTGAGGACGTGATGTTGGAAAGAGAGATAGAAAATGGTTGTTTCCATCTATTCTAGTGTGGATTATCCGTGGAAAATGCCACTGCTGTAAGGCAGAAGTTGCTTTATATGGCTCAGTTCAGGCTTCAGTCTGCTTTTAGCCAGGACTAACTCCTTGAATTTCAGACATTTTTGTTTTTCTAATTGACACCAGTACAAAGAGAAGAAAATCAAATGATAAAAATCTCTTCCAGTAAGTGATCCTGGAGCTGTCTTTGCCATTAAAGTCTCTCTTCACAGCAGGGTCTTAAGAAAGTTCAAGGCGTGCATGTCTGTCGATTCAGGAACAGGCACAGGAAGAGCCTTCCTGAACTGCTGCCTTAAAACAACTCCACCAATGGCCACTTGAGCAGTGACATTTTGGAAATGTGCACCACCTTATTAGAAAACTCGACTGTGAATACCAGGCAATGTACTGTGGTTCCCGGGATGTCAGCCCAGGATCTCAGCAGCCTTCCCACCCCAGCATAGTTCAGAGAGGCAGTTTTTAAACTAAAACCTTTGTGGAAAATAATAGACATTGTGAGATGGGAAGCCTCATAAATTGAAAAATGTCAGTTGGTTTTGCAGAGGTTGCTTACTGATTTTCACCTCATAAAGATTTCAGAAGGGATTCTAGCACTTTGTTAAACTGCTGCAGTGAAGTCTTCCATGTTTATTTATACACACCTAGTAAAGTCCCTGAGGTAGCCAAAGGGCCTGGTTTCATCAGCACACAGCTGGTGACTTTTCTTGTTGTCATTGTGCTGGATTAATGTTCTCAAATGTGAGCAAAGCGTGTGCATCAAATGCAGATGTTTGTTCCCAGAGGAGATGTGAGAGCCCAGCTCTCCTCTCTAGTCCAGGTGCTCTTGTCCAGAGAGGGCTGGTGGTTAAATGCACCATTTTCTGTGTCCTTTCTTCTGCAGCTGCAGCCAAATCTGTTTTCTGCTTGGAGCTCTTGCCTTGATTTCAGCCTCTGTCTTGTCCCACCTTCCCTGTCACACTCAGCACAGGGGGGTCTGTCACTCTGTTAGGAGCTTACAGGGCAGGATCCCAGCCTAACTTAGGTTGGCTCAGCTCCAGCCAAGTTTATTGCCCAAAGCCTCAGCTGTTGGAAAGTTTAGTTGATTTAAAGTCATCATGAAAATCTCTGTGGCTCTGTACTGTGATTTGTTCCCCCTTTCAGGCTATGTGCCCCATGGAAATCTGCTTAAGCTGGTGAAGTAAAGTAGTGTTTTCTCTGTTTTCAGCTGTCTCAGACTCCTCCAATCTTCCTGAGCCACGTTTTCATTTCACTTACATCAAAGTAAATGCTACTGAGGACAGAGAAGCTGTAACACCAAAATAATAGTGTGAGATACAAGAAACCTTTTACATGTTTTGCTAGTTCATTCTTCACCCTGTGCTTATGTGTCCTCGAGTGTCCAGCAGGATCCCCTCAGTGTTCCTGCCCCAAGCCTGCCCTGGCAGAGATCCTCTGAGCCAGATGGGCTTGCTCTGGGGTCACTCTCAGGGTGTACCTCCTAACATCCCCCAAATGCATTTTTTAGGTAATTTCAGGGGTTAAGCTTTCCCCCAGAGCAAGTCAGCAGGAGCCAACAAAGTGAGCAGTTTGGGGCCAGCGACAGGGAGAGAAGTGTCCTGGGTCAGGCTGCAGTGCAGGTTTTTGCACGGGTGTTAAGGGCTGTTCTCCTGGCAGGCTAAGCCAGGGTAGCTTAACTGTCTGGACAACATCTCCTCCATCTGTGGGTGTTTCCTGCTTCATTATTTTTGTTGAGCCCTCATCTGGAGTATCTCCACTGATTTTCGTGAATTTCTCAGGGTTTTCATCCCCTCCAGAGAACATTTAGTTCATTGCTCATAGTACTGACACTGCCTCAACCCTGCAACAGCTGTGGCAGATGGGGTCAAAGGCAAAGCTGGGGTAGGCAAGAACATCCTCCACTGGAAATTTTGGGGGCAGATTTTGCAATCCTCTTGGTCTGTGCAAATCAGACCCAGTCAATATATAAGCTGGCAAGAAAATGTATCAGAACAAAGCTGGTATGAAGTGGGTGTGCTAAATGAGTGGGACTTCCATTTCACTGGGGCCAAGGAGAGGTATGGAACAGCAAGAAAAAGTACAATGCAGAGAGGTGTGTGGGCATTCAGCCACATGAAGAACAAGGAAATATAAACCCAGTACAGAATTATGCTGTTGGTGGATCTAACTGCTGGTATTTTGGTGAATTATTGTTGCAATTACAGCCACCTGGAGCATGCAAAGGCGATGAAACTTGTCATTTTTTTAAAAAAAGCATTTAGGACAATTTCCTTAAAGCAGTTCTTGTTGTTCACTGTGGGAGGGGAAGGAGCAAGTGACCTGCACCATGTCTGCTGGGGACTCCTGGAGCTGTAGTGCTGGTTCCACTCTCATGCTCTCCAGAAAGCTGCAGTGCCTGCCTGGGTGCCAACGCTCAGTGTGTTCCAGGGGCTTTTTGAGAAATGCACATCGGTCCTGACAACCCACAAATCCACTTCTGCCACTCAGATTTGATGCTCATCCTTCTGCAGTGCTGAGGACTGACTGTGTGGGGCAGGTAAGGAGCATTCCCTCTCTCCCTCCCTCCGTAGGTGTGACCTCTACTGCCCCGGTGGAAGGGGAAGGGAATGTGTTAATGGCTCTGTAAGGAGAAGGATGATTTTTCCTGGCAGCACTTTTAGGTTTTCTTCCAGAATTTGTAGTTATCATTGATGCTCCTTTAAATTCTTTCCTTTACTCAGAAGAGGTCAGTGCATAGAAAGAGAATTTGGATTATTAGGCTGCTGGCACAGACCTGCATTTTCCACTAAGTACTTGGAATACATTTTGGTGCTTCTTCTTATTTGTTTACTTTTTCCCTTCCCCTCTTTCTGCTCCCCCCTCAAGAAGATGTTGGATTTCTCTTTTAATGATAAATATTTTAAAATTTTAAGTGATCCATTAAATCACTTCTTTAATTTCTCTGGGAATCCTAGGATGGCACATTTGATCTGAAATGTGAAGAGTCCAGTGAAACGACTGAGGCATCTTAGTGCTTGGGTCCTCAGTGTACTCAGAAGACACCAAATTTGTGTCTTTGCTACGGGAACAAGAGCTTTGGAAATGTGGGATCTAATCCTTGATGCAGAGGTGTCGTAGCTGTCAATCTGAGCTGGTCAGTTTGCAGATGGAGAAGTTGCTGATGGCTCTCTGGGAAAGGAGAACTCCTGGCCTTGTAGTTTTGAACCACTGTTAATATCACCATAAAGGCCCCTTGGTCTATGTGATATTTTTACTACTTGGAATCAATGCTTTTCAGAAAGTAATTTTATTTTAGGTAGGAGAATTATTTTTTAGTATGAAGGTAATTGTAACTATGGAGTCTCTGTGGTGCAATCCATCAGCACGTTCAGCTCATAGCTGAAAAGCTGAGATCTGAGCCCATGCATAGATGGGTTTTCTCTTTCCTCTGCCCATGTCAGGGAGGTTGGAATTAGATCACCTTTAAGGCCCAGTTCAAGCCAAACCATTCTGTGATATTGGGCTGCAGGGTTTTGGCCATGCAAGGCTGTTTTAATGTGTGATCTGTGTTTCTGATGGCAGCTCCCAGTACAGAGGAGAAAAGGATTTGCTCCTGCACCCCCACAGTGATCTCAGGGCTTGGGACTGGGGAGACAGTGGATATACTGCCACATGAAAGGATCAGGGATGCCTATGATGGGAGGATAATAAGTTGTGGTTCCTAGGAACCAGTCCTATTTCAGAGTACACCGCAGAAATAATACTGCTTCTGCTGCTGTTTTGCTCTAAAAGAGACATTAATGTACAAATAGAGTAATTTAGAAATAACTACCTTCCCCCAGCTGGATGTCATGGCAGCAAAAGCCCCATAACAGAGCCATTCCCTGAGCCAAGGTTATTTCTAAACCACTTCTAGTTCGTGGAAAACAATTTGCAAAGTTTTGAGTGGTTTGGGAATAAAAAAAGTCATTTTACAAATCATTGTCTGCTGCAGGAAAAGCAATTGTCGTGGACCCAGAACATAAAACACAATATGGGTGTTTTTAGTGTCTCGAGTCATGCGACAAGTCAGAGGGCTACCAAAGAGCATCACTTCAACACTGTCAAACAGCTTCTGCTCTGCCTGCATGGTGATTATCCTCTCAGTTTACACAGATCTTTGCACTCCTGTGGTGCTTTAATAACATCACTGTAACCCCCTGACATTTGGGTAACGTGAGGAGCAGCCAATCCTCGCAGCACCTTCAGTCATCAGCCACTGTCAGCCCTGGGCTGAGGTTTCTCCTCTCTAACGTGGGGCTGCACGGCTCAGACAGCTCTTTCTGACACTGTGCTTCCATGGCCCCAGAAATCCACCTGGAGAGTCTCTGGATAGTGTGCCTGGCTGCCCAGGGGCTTCGGAGCCTGGGCAAGCAGCAGAGAAGGGAGAGGCTTCAGTTCATCGACCCTGGCTGCTCCTCAGGGTGGTGCTGGTTATTTTGGGTTATTCGTGTGGCAGGAGAGTGGGGGACCTACTTGAGATGGAGGAAAGGGGGAGAAATCCCCTTTGGTCCAAGGAACTTATGGGACCAGGTGGAAAAAAGGGATGGAAGAAGGGCAGGATTGAGGTGCTTCTGTTGGTGACTGTGTGTGATTAATGCCTTGAAGAAAAGGGCTCTGACTTTGTCTCCATTCAGTCTCTGCAGCCAGGCTTTGGTCTTGTTTGTACTGGTGTCACTCTCAGGTGCCTCTGGTGACCTCAGTGCAGTGACAGCACTCTCTGCTATCAAGGTGCTGACTTGAGAGCAGTTATTCCACTTACAACCTGCCTGAATAGAAGCCAGTCCCTTGTCTGGGATGGGAAGAACCAGGGATGGCTAGTAGCTGGCTGTTTTTTCTGGCTGTTGGCTGTTTATTTGGTCAACTGAGAACTAAATTAATCTCTCCATGAAACAGGCACTCCCTGCTCCTGGGAGCATTGGAGCTCTCCAAGCATTTTGTAGCAGCAGGGCTTACACCAGTGGCATTGCTGTGTGCTGAGGAATGTCTGCGTGCAGCCAGACGTGGCACCGCCCAGGGCAGGGCTTCTGCCCCACGGGATGAGCAGAGATGAGCTATCTGTGGCAGTGTGCTGGGCCTGTTACTCTTTCAGCAGCAGCCTTAGTAGCCTGCCTCACTTTTTTTTGTGTTTAAAATGCTCCTTGTGTTATTTATCATGTACTTTTATTAATTGTAATTTTATTGCAGCATTTGCAAAAATGTTCAGCCACTTCTTCTGTTTACCTTAAGCACATCTGATGTGCAAAGCTTCCATTCTCTCCCAATGCCATTTTGTTCTCAAAGACAACCAGGTTTGCTGTGGCAAGGTGGGGCTGTGGGGAGTGTGGATGCTTCAGATGCCAGAAGGATCCTCTTCTGATGCAACATCCCAGCCTGTGTTACGTGATTTAGTTCAGTAGTCCTGCTCCAGATCCTCTCTGACTGGTCACTGCAGTTGTGTGCTCGTGGCAATGTGCTTGATCTGGGGCTGTGAGACAGGGCTTGGGGTGCTTAGTCAGTATTATCTGTTCTGTCTCACTTCTCTGGTTGGTTAGTTCCAAATGTATTTTGGATGCCTAATAATTCCAACAAGAAATTTATAGAAGAACATCAGAAAGCCGTCCCCGGTATATAAATTACTGTGTTAGTGCAACTGAGCTCCTGTGGCTGAGATTGCAAATCATTTTCAGATGCTGTCAGCATCTTTTTTTAATGCTTTTTCTCTGTCCTCCCATGACCATTGCTTGGAGAGCCATGTACACCCTCGAAGGATTTGCTTTGAGGGGAGGGCTCAAATATCAAAGCAGAAAGAAAGCCTTCAGACCTAAAAGCTGACCATAAAGCCCAGCACATCATTTTCAGGAGCAGAACATTATTGTTACTCTGCTGACAAACTTCTTTTGAGGGCAGCAGCACTGTCCAGCACCATTTTAGATTTGTCTTGAAGCCGCACGTAACCAAAATAAATATATAGTTACATAAGAAACTCTATTATATTCTTGCTCTGCGGTTCCAAGTGTAATTGTAAAGTAAGCACAAATGCAGAGTGTCTGCCCTTGTGGAGGTGGAGGGCCAATTTCCTTGCACGCACAATTCCATGGATTCACACCTGGGATTAGTGAGCAAAGCAAGTGCAAGGTAGGTGGGTTTGTCTCCTCTCCAAGGTCCTTGCACAAGAAGTGGAGGCTCCTCTGGAGGTGAGGACACGGGCACAGGGAGGGAGAGGCACCGAGCAGGCTCCGGGGAGCAGCCACGTCGCAGGGAGGGCAGTGCCTGGCTTTGGGCATGGTCCAGCTCGGCGTGAGTAACTGCAGCCCAGAGGGTTACAGGGCTCACGTGGATCTCTGGTGGTTCTGCAGCTGGTCAGGGTGCCAGCAGCACTGCCTGCACTCACAGGGACTTGCTGCTGCACAGCACAGCCTTCCCTCTGCGTGGGACCAGGCAAAGGGCTCTGCTGAGGAGCTGTGGCAAACCTGCACTTCAGAGCTGGGCTTTGGAATCTGGCAGGGGATCATCGTGCTTCTTTGCCCTCGAAGGTGTTGTGAAAATATATGAATCGTTGTTTATTTCCAAAGGGCTTGGATGCTCTAACTTTGAACGGGATAGAAAAACCCACAGAGGAACCCAGAGATCCTCGTGAAAGACAAACCTTGGCCTGCAGCGAGGAAAGGTCTGACTGTGTGGCTGGCAGAGTGCAGAGGTGGACAAGGAAACACATAGCAAGAATAAGGAGGCAGTGTTGGGACCTTGAGTTTTCTGATGTTGTCAGTCTCAGTTTTAATCAAGCACAAATTGTTCAGTTCCATGCAGAAGGAACTGGATAATGTTCACTGCCCTGTATTTTATATGGGATTAAAACTGGGACTTCTTCCTCACTTTTTGTCTAGAATACAGCAGACACAGAGGGGAAAAAAGCTGGTAAGATGAAAGGACATTTTTCATGTCATGATGTTCTGAACTTATAGCCTTTGGCCACAGGATATAATACAGTGCTCAGTTTTCTGTCTCAGTTTCTGGACTTGTAGTATAGTATAATAATGTGTGCATAAGCTCCTAAAGAAAACATAAATTAAATACAATCTGAGGCACAAAAGTGTAAAAGATTCCTAAATTCCACCTAGACAGAATTTCCAGCTGGAAAAAAAGAGAAAGGATATGTCTGGGGAAACCTAGCCATGTGCTATTCCTGCTTCTGGGATCTTGTGCTACCTCTGTCCAGAGCAGTTTCTCCTTAAATACTCACCTATTCAAACGGGGTCTTTGCACGCCAGGAACAGTACATTCATCACTTGATTATGCGGTGGGTTACTTACTATTCATCACTCTTTTTATTCTTCTCTTTAAACCTTCCTAGCTATCCCAGACAAGGGAAAGCAACGTGAGAGTGTAGTTGTACAGAAGGGCTTGCTGCTTTTCTCATACCCAGTTCATGTGGGCACAGTCAATTCCTGCAGCTGTGCCACTGGTTTAGTTTATGCACATTGCTTGAAAAAAATAACCTGTAACAAGAGTTTAGTCTGGCAGTTACTTCTACTGTTCTTTGTTGTAGTTGTGCTACACAGTTCTCTGTCATTCTACGTGTTCCACCCCTCTCTGCAGCAGCACGACTGCAAAATGCACGAAGGCAGAATGCTGCCAGCTGGGAGACCTCGCAGGCGGAGAGGGAAGGGATAACGGGGAGCCGGGAATCGGCGCCCAGTCCTTGGTACCCATGAGCGTACCTGGATCTATTCAAACCAGCCAGCACCTTCCTTCTTCCAGGCTTTTTGCGGGAATGCTTGGGCTGTGGGACGGCTCATCTGCAGCAAACTCAGCTCAGCCCCAGGCACAGCCTGGCCACCCCTAGAGGGCGGTGACTGACCGAGGAGCGTTCGGCCGTACCGGGAGGTTCCTGAGGTATCCCGGGCTAACCCAGCTGCGATCCTGCAGCTGTGCAGGGATTGCAGCGATTCTGCAGCTGTGCAGGGATTGCAGCGATACTGCAGCTGTGCAGGGATTGCAGCCATACTGCAGCTGTGCAGGGAATTGCAGCCATTCTGCAGCTGTGCAGGGATTGCAGCTCCGCTGCAGAGCGGTGCAGAGTCTAGCAGAGACAGGTCTCTGTCCAGCTGAAGTGAGAGAGGAGTTGAAGTGGACAAGTAACGTACCAGAATTTGGCTCAAGCTTTAGGATGAATTTGCAAACTGTTGTGAGATCAATAATTAGAAATACCAGAGACCTTTATTTCTGTAACACCATTGGTTTGTGCTGTCCTTTGAGGGAACCAATCCATACGGCCATTTGAATCAGAGCGAAGCAGGGAAAACATCAAATCAGCCAGCACAAATGGCTCTGAAGCCCTGTTTTACATTACCAGTGTGCTCTTTTGGCTTCCAGCACAGCACAGTCCTGCTCTGCAAGCCACCATCCTAGGGATGGCCTTGCCAGGAATGAGGGGACAGAACCTTCCTTATTAACATCATTCGGTGCAGGAATTGTTTCCCTGGAGAAACAGCTTCCCAGCCCCACCTCTCACATGACTTCACCTTCCTTTTCCTGCATGTCAGGTAAGAAACTGGCGGTGAGATTTCCTGTGATGCTGCGAGTGGTCCACGTGGCTCTGCCCAGCTTCCACCCCTCTGCATCTGCCTGAAGGACATCACTAGCCTTCCTCTTTTTCCCCAGATTGCTGTCATCATTTTGCTGATTAGCTGCTTTCTTTACTTCTTCTGCATCTCTTGTCCTGATGCCAATAAACAAAACTCCACCGTACTTCTCAGTTCTGCAAGAAAATGATGAAAAGTTGTTTGAAATGAAGTGTGAGGTGAGGACAGTTTCAGGGCAGACACATTTTTTTCTTCTTTGAGCATTTCTAAATTTGAGCTGCTGTTGCACGTTCAGTGCTGTGCTGCACGGCCCCGTTTGTGGCTCTGGAGCTGAGCTGTGTGCTCTGCAGCCAAGGTGCACACTTTGCTGTTCTGTGGCACCAGGGCTCATGGGCCACAAAGAGTTTGTTTTGGTGATGACCGGGGACATCAGCACACACCTCTTTGACAAGGCAGGCAGTGTGAAAACATCAATTCTCTTCCCTCCCAGCACAGAAAGATGGGGCTGGTTCCCAGTTTGTTATCTTTATATTTAGCATTGACTCCAAGGAGTGCAGTTAGAGGGGATGGAGATGCAATCTGCTCGTTTTCATTTCGGTGTTGCCAGTTGAGTCAGGACCAGGCTGACACCGGCCCAGAACTATTACCATGTGCTTGGTACATTGAGACACCTGTGTGTTTTTGTTACCCCTTGTCCATTAGCTCATGGACCACTGTGTCCAGAGCACAAAAGGTTCTGTTGCTTTTCTTGGCCATCCTCACTCCTCACGTCCATCTTGGGCTGGGAGCCAGTGGCATGGGCACCAGAGATAAAACATCTTTTATTTCCAAACACAACCTTCTGCATCAGAGCCTGCCTGCTAAGGAAAATCTTGCCTTTCAAGAAGCTGTCCTTTTTGGGACTTTTGCTTCGTTTTGTGAGAGCTTTTTATGGATTCATACGTGTCATGACCCAGCACCTATTGCAAGCACATAATTCCAGCACAAAGGACTTTTAAAAAGTACATATATAGAAACTACTAGTAGGAAGCCTAACATTCCTGAAGAATGTTACTGTCTTCAGTGCTATTTTCTACCTTCACTTTGTGGGTTTTGTTTCTCCAACTCTATCTAGCTGCAAGGATTCATCTTAAATGGGAGTGACACAACAAAACCTACTTTGATAGCTTGCAGATTTAAAAATAGCTGTCTTAACACAGTTTTTCCTTCCAAGGTAGAATGTACCTTCCATTGGAAAACATTCATGCTCATTGTTAATATAGGGTCTCTTTTCCATAGTCTGTCTTACAGTGAGTCATCTGCTCTCTGGATATCTACATGCAAATAGGTGGGAATTAGCTTGGGTTCTGAAATTCTCTCTTTTGTATTGACTGAAAATCTGGGGTGGTTATTTTAAAATGTTTCCCATTCTCCAGACAAGATATGAATGTAAATGCAACAAAAGTAAGGTTGGATGTTCTCCCTGTACCAATAATGTAGCTGTAAACGCCTGTGTTTTGATTAATGTGGTGGAATGCTATTCCTCTTTCAGAGTGGTGTCAGAATTGGGCCAGTTTTATCTGAAGAGTTTATTGTCTTAAGAAGTAAAAATAAATTAAAGTCACTGTAATTTGGAATATCTCAGAGCTAGATGAATAAGTATCAGCTGAGCACCTGGCTCATGGAAATCAGCTCTTTATTTTAAAAAAAGTATAGTTTATAATTTGGAAAGAAGAAAAAGCACTTGGATTATTTCTTAGAATTTTGGAGCAAACCTTCCAAACCTGGAAAAAGGTCCACCTTTTCTAACTTCAGTACGGTGTTTATTTCCCATGCTAAACCCAGAACGGGACTGTTTCTGATGACACACTCAGTGTTTAGTCAAAGTATGAATAATCCCAGTAATCAGAATGCCTCGGGTCCCAAGCCTTTACTCCATGCCAGATCAGTCAAAGATTCCTGAGGACAGGCCTGGTGCTTTGGCCATAAGCCCTGCTGGACCCTGTTCCTGTTGATTTCTCAGTGACAGGGGTGTGATGTCGTGTGAGGAATCCGTGGTTGCTGGGAAGGGTTCCCCACTTTGAAGGGGCTGGAAGGTGAAGTTCCCATGGGACAGCTGAGTGACAGAAGGAGGGGGCTCCTGTGGCTTGGATCACAGGGATGCAACAGCAGTGCTGCATGTTTTAGTGGGAGAAGGGAAGGATTGAAAGAGCAAAACTATCCAGCATGGTGTGTTCATGTGCCATTCTTAAGCCTTTAAAGACAATAAAAACAATATAGTTTCCACGGGCAAGGCTGCTGAAGAGCAAGATTGCTCAACACTTACACAAGTGAACCCCTGCTAACTCCTGCTCTCTGAATCGGACCTTGTCTTCTTAAGGAAAACACTCAGCCAGCTCAACTGATTTGCAAACCAGTGTTGGAAGATTTATGGAAATTTTTGTGGAACAATGAGGGCAGTAGGGAGGCAAGTTTGTCTTTCTCTTGGATGGTAACAAAAGGAGCTTCATATCTTGTGTCCTTATCTCCTCCAACTTTCTTTTTCTTGTCTTCATAGTTGAGAAAAGTCACATTATATTTGTTTATTCATTCATGGTTAAGACAATAATGACTCCTTCCAAATTCTTGGCTGCCCTAACTTAATTATATTGGAAGTATAATTAAACCACAGTAGTGTTGAGAATATCTGTTCCTTAGATGCTCTGCCAGCAGAGTAACCACCATACACCCTTCTCACTGTCTGGCAAGCTTCCTTGGCAGTCTTCACTAAAAGGTGTCAGAATGGTTTTACTAAATCAAAGTCAATTTAGAGCAGGAAATTAAGTGTTAACAATCTAACACACTATTCATTTTTATTAGTAGTATTTCTTGTTTTGTTTTGTTTGCTTGTTTGCTTGCTTTGTTTGTTAGTTGGGGTTTTTTCCCCCAGAGAGAAAACCCCCACATGTGCTGGTCAGAAGCAGCCCATAAAGATGACAAATTACCCAGACCTGAGTCTTTCACACCTCCCGATCAGAGCTGATGATAGTTGTGTGTATCAGCAACCATTTCTGAAATCTTTTAGATTTTGTAGGAAGGATAGAGTGATAAATTTTGAAATAAAAAAATAACTTTTCTTAAAGGAAGAGCCTCAACCTCACAGTAGGTCCAATACGTAGAACAAAAGTGGCTGGAGCTTTGCTATGGCATCACTGATCCATGGAGAGCATAAAAGAAAATTTTGATCTCAGACATCCTCTTGGAGCCAAGGGAGGGGACAACATGGCTGCATTTCTAATTTTTCTGCAGTCCTCCCCCCTCTCCCTCACCCTTGTGAGGTGCTCGGTTCTAGGTGGCCGAGTCTCAGCTCTTTCCCAGACTTTCCCCTGTGTTGTGAACACCCAAACACCTTTGCTGCCAGCACTCAGCTCTCTGTTGTCAGCTTGCTCAGTGTCACAGCCCAGGTCTCCTGCCAGCCACATCAGCCCAAGCCTGGTGGCAGGATGGAGTCCTGCAGAGATTCTGCTTGAAGAGCTTAAGATAGGACCTGTAAAAACTCCCAAGAGGAGTAAATGCCTGTGAGTGCCACCTTGTGTCTTTCCAACAGAAGAAAGTGGAAACTGAGTGCCTGGAACTGCAGTGGCTGGTCAGCAGCACCTCGTGGTCTTATGTAACTAAGGTACCCCATAAATCTCCTTGTTGTTGGATTGTGGTTCTCTTTTTTCTTCCCTGAGATCCTGCTTGCTTGTTTTAGACACATCAGTCAAGTACTGCTGTGTCCTTGGGCTTCCAGCAGCAAACCACCACCTAAATGCAGTACAATGACCACAGCCCAGCTCTCTTGCTGCAGCAGCATTTTCAGCTGTGTTTCAGCAGTCTGGGGGTGTTTGCCTCTGCTCTTTTGTTTCTGTTGCTCCTCTAGTCCCCACAGAGCCCATTTGGGCTTCTGCAGCAGCTGTCCCTGCTCTGTTACACCCTGCAGTGGAGAAGGGTCCCAGCCTGCCTGGCACTGCTGTGCCTGCTCCTGTGGCCAGCACATTTGTGCATTTCTGCAGCATTTCTGCAGCACTTCTGCAGCATTTCTGCAGCATTTGCAGCATTTCTGCAGCTCTGCTCTAGGCCACATTCCTGTGTCTGCCTCTACTGAGAGATGCTGCAGAAACACAGAATGCCTTGGGTTGAGAGGGACCTTAAATACCATCTAGTACAAATATGATGATATTTATATATGTTTATATATGTAAATATGTTTATATTTTATATTATATATAAATATCATCTATCAACCCCCCTGCTGTGGGTAGGGACACCTTCCCCTAGAAGGTTGCTCAGAGCCTCATCCAGCCTGGCCTGGAACATGTGCAGGGATGGGGCAAGAAGTCCTTGCTTTGCCTCAATATGACTAAACTCTTATCACTCTCTAATCACTCTGATCAAGACAAATGATGAAATCAAAGCCTTTGCTCCCTGGTCGTCAATTTTTTCCCACATACTGCAAATTTCCTTTTGCTGTCCATGGTTTGTAGGAAGAGCTTTTGGCAAGTCAGAGTGAAAACTACTTTGAAAGTACTGTGCCTATCTATTTAGGGAATGAAATTACTATGAAATAACTCTGCACCAGTTAGAATTTTAAACCCCAAAACAGGTCTACAAATGTTCTGTGGATTGATTAAAAGCCATGATTTTTAAAAAGGGGCAAGAAAGAAGATAGGCTTATTCTCGAGAGGCAAACAGGGAAAAAAAAGAGTCCTCTGGTACTGCCTAGGAAATACAGGCATCTCCACAGCTCATGCTTTACAATTCAATAACTTAACTTTTCAGTAACAGAAATTAAGCATGTGAAAGACTTAAGTTCTTTTCACTTGCTTTACAAAGCACACTCCTTTTCTAATGCTTAGCTTACAGTGTTTTTGGTCTACTAAAACCACACTAATTTCTTTCTGTAGCTAATGCAGTCCTTCTGATATCCTCAAGAAATAAAGTTAATACCTCAGGACATGAGATTTCTGTACTGCAGTTTCCAAAAGTGAGAGTTTAGAGGAACGGTGATGCTGCTGAAAATCTTTCTACTCCCATGACTGAATCTGAAAGGAAAAGAAAAAAAAGAAAAACACCAGACCAAAGCCCTGGACCTTTAATTATAACCTAATCGTTTTGATCACAGCAATAAATATAACAAATGCAAGGCAAGTATGTGTGTGAGAGTGCAGGACAGAGAAAGGTTTAGGGCAAGGATCACTGGAAAATCTTTAGGAGTGATGTAAGAGAAAGCAAAGGCAGGGATTGGAGTTTGTAGCCTACACCAGAGACTATAAAAACTCTGAAAGAAAGCTGAACATTAAGGATAAGTTAGGAGGAAGAACATAGCAGGACCACTAAGGTTGGAATTGCTTGCATCCAATGCAAGGTAAGAGGACTGAGGACAGAATGTGCTGGGGATGTTTTGTGACTTCTGCTTTCTTTACAGAAGCTTTCTTCCCTTCTGTGTTTTCCTCTTTTTAATGTTTTCTTCAATTTTTTTTTTTTTTTTGGTATTAACAGACTTGCACAAGGTATAAAGATGTCCAGATCTGATGGGAAAAGCACAACTACTTTTTCCAGTTTGGAATTAAGATAATAAGGTGCCCATCACTTAGGATTTTTGGTAGTAAAACTGAACTACAAATATTCAGTGGAAACTTATTTCCTTCAGTTAATCAGACAATATTTAAAAAGAATGTGTCAGTGCGTTTTACAACAGTGACAAATTACTTTTATACTCTTGCAGTGTTTTGCAGTAAACTGCTGTCTGTTTATATTGTTATGGATTTTCTTTTTGTGTAAGTTATTGTCAAATGTGTATTAATTCTTAAAATAAGTTGAAGAACTATGACAGAATAATTCTTTTGCATTACTAAATATCATATGTGGTAGACAAGTTTGCTGCATCTAACATATTGAAAAACATGAGATAAATGATTTAGGAAAAATCTTTAATTTATGGATCTGCAAAAGGGTTTTATTATATCCCATATTAGACAAATGTTGATCCAGATTCTGCTGCATTCCTGCAATAATAGTATAACTGGAAAAACATTCCTACACTAGCTCTACAGTAACAGAGTAATTATCATTATCCAGTGATCTGACTACTTCAGCTTTGTACCACTATAAGTGAAGGCAGACTCTGATTCTGTGATAATCATTGTAATTTCTCCATTCTGAGTTCAAAACTATTTCACTGGGGTTTTTTTTCCTCCCACGCTGAAGTTGTACAAGTACATACATGCAAATAACGTTTGGTTTAGATGTCCAGAGGCTACAGTAAAGTTCAGAATCCACTAATTTTTGAAGCACTAGCACGCAGTGCCCTTAGCTTTCCTTACTTGGTTTTTCAATTTGAAATTATTGTTCCCTCATGGAGAGTGCAGAGCTGAAAGCTGAGGAGCTGAGAGGACGTTTTGTGCCTCTGCCCACTGCTTAACTTAGGAAACTTATTACTGCATTTATCTGTCTCTGCTCACCTGTATTCAAAATGCAGCTGAACCTACTTTCCCTGCAAAATACTTTGAACAGTACGAGGAATAACAGGCAAAACTCCCCAGCTCAAACTGAGCAAATCTATAGTGTAAATGATGGGAAAACTGCAAAATATATCTGACTGGACCAGGCATTCTTCATTTTTATATAAATACCTGCCAATCTGATTTCAGTAGATTAGGACTTCTTTTCCCCTCTTTGAATGAATGACAAGTGGCTTTCTGGGCTTCTTAAATTGCAAATTAAAACATACAACAGTTGTAAGAGCTCCCTTGTTAGACCCTGACAAAGATTGCAAGTGTTTGCAGCTTTCCTTTCCTTCTTACTTAACTCAGAGAGACAGGTCACTCTCTAATTTACATTTGCAATGCATCTTCCCCAAGACTTTTCTTCTTCAAGTAATATCCTTGATCAGAATGTTGAAATGTTTATCCAGTAAATCAGTATCAGTGTTTGAATCTTGTTAGAAATTCCAATGCCTTTCTTGTCTCTTAAAAGCTTGAGGGATATTTTTATTGTACTTTAAATGTTTTGTTTTTATATTGATAACCTATTTTGCAAATATACTCTTTATACCTGATGTGGAGATCTTCTACTTATCACTCCAATGCTGTTAGGAAAGAAAATTATTTTTCTAATACAGAAAACCACAGTCTATTTCTTGATTTTTCTTGATGGAAAGGTTTCTTATTTTTGCTTCAAATGCTGAAGATGGCACTCTAACAATGAAAAGTTTTTGGCTCTTGTGCTAAAGATGAAGGAAGGCTGAATGTCAAGTTGTTAGAAACGTTAAGAAAAGTTGGCACGTTTAGTCAGTACATACATAAATAGTGTAGGGTTGAGGGTTTGTTGGCAATGAAGAATAGTCTAATAATGTTTTGTTTTCCATTGTACATACCAGGAATAATGCAGCTCACTCAATTATCTTCTGAGGAAAGGTGCAAATAGGTTCTTCCCACTAAGAGATATTTTCTTACACTTCATAGCATCCTTCTTTTTTAATAACCCCTCAGCCTCTAGATGGGCTTCATCACTTCTGTTTGTCTCTTGCTTCATGGTCTCCTACTTTTATGGTATATATGTGACTTTGGGGTTTTTAATTTTTGAAATCTGCTGCTAAAAATGGATTCATTAGACAGTGTAACAGTGTAAAAGTGTAGGCACTCTTGCAAGATGTCCAGCCTGTGTCCTTCCTGCCCATTCTAAAGAAAAGTGTCCCCATTTGTTCTGTGTGGCCATTTGGTTCCATGCCCTGTTTTCAAAGCAATAGCTAAGACCCATGACTGACTGGTTTTTCACAAGTGTTTGCCCACCTCTGCAGTTAATTTGTTCCTGGATCATGCTCGTGTCCCTTCAGCAAAGGTGCCCTGGCAGGGCTGTGCTCATTTATGCACTTCTTGAACTCCTCGAGGGAACCAGAGGGACACCTTTCCATCCTTCCTCACAGGATGAGAGCCCTGCTCCCACAGATTTTGTGTCCTGAGTGGGCAGGTCCAGCCAAGCCCTGCAGCAACTAAACCATGACTGAATCTGCTTTATCTGAGCACGGGAGGTGGGAAGAGCTGTGTGCTCCAGCATCTTCTGAGCCAAAGCACAGCTGTCAAACAGGCACAGGTGACTGACGTGGGGAGATGAGAACACATCAGCACCAAACACTGGAAATCATCTTACAGGGAATGCAGCTATTGAAATGAGGACTTTGGAAATCAATGGCGAATCTTGAGTGCCTTGAGAAACCTTGAAGGAACTTCATTTTCAGGAAGTGGAACATGCTTGGCCTTGAAATACTGTCCGACAAAAGGTTTTGTTTGGGACACAAAAATACCTAGTTATCTCAAAATAACTAATCATACTTCTCTTGCATAAGTTTATGAATTTTAAGTTCTTTCTGGTTTTATCGGATGAAACCTACCTGCCTCTATTTATCTACATAATCAGGAAACTGAAAGTAGAAGGAAATACACATTGTAGAAGTTGTCAGTGTCCATACCACATATAACAAAATATATGGCATTGTTTAAAAATCTACACCTACTCCAGGAAACACGTTATTAACAACATAAAGGGCCTGACACTGGCAGTTTACATTTCATTTTGTCACAAAAATCCCATGTTTCAATGTCTGGCTTCAGTATCTTTTAGAAAGCAATATGTGAGGAATATTCTGTATCTCATCTTTGGGATGAGAACAAAAACAGCACTCTAACATATTTTTGAGCTCTGCTTTTTTTTTCTGAGGGTGGGTTTTGTCTTGATTTCCCTCCCTTTTCTGCGACATTTACATTAGTACAGAGTTGCACCTGAGATACACAGGGTCCATCAGCAGTTCTGAAATCACTCTGACTGGTGGCAGGGGCAGTATTTTTGTCTTTTGGTGATATATATGACAAGAGGATACATTTTACCACTTGTAAAAGTAAGGCAAATTTGTTCCAGCAGGAGCAGACTTCTTAGAGCTTCACACAAGCCATTTTTAAGTTGTTCTTTTGGTAAGATAATCATCCATCATCATTTTTTTGGCCAAGGTTTATTCCTGTTGGGTGCACAATGCGAGCATAGCGAGGCTGTGAGTGCTCAATTTGATTAATCAATTTGATTAAGATAGGTAGCAGCAGTTAATATTTTATTTTGAGGTGCTGGAGCAGCAACAGAATAGCTCAGTGGCTGGCTTGCAGACACAGCCCTGATTTCCCCGGGAGGCTGGAGCTGCTCTGTCCCAGAGCCCTTCCTGGCTAACAGGTGACGAAGGCTTCCCCTGCTATCCCAGCGCTGTAAGAGCAGCGCTGGAGGCCAAAGAGGCCCTGCCAGGAGCTTTCCAGTGCCTCTGGGACAGCCAGGCCTTGGCTCTGCATCAGATCACCTTGAGAGCATCCAGGACAAAACCTCAAGGAGTTGTGGACTCAGCCAGCAGGAGCTCGCTGCAGGAGCAAGGTGCTGTTTGCAGGTGCCTGGGGCACGTCCCGTGCTGGTGTGGCAGCAGCAAGCAGAGCCACCAGTGCAGAGTGGCAGCTGGGGTGAAGGATGGCAGTGCCAGGCGTGATGGCTCGCCTCGGCTCTCTGGTAACAGGCCAGTAAGAAAAATAAGGCCCTTGTGATTTATGGGTGCAGAGTAATCTCCGCAGTAATGTGAAATATCGTAGTTCAAATGGGTAAGAACAATGATGGCTGTTACCGTTTTTGACGGGCAGTGGGTTTGGAGCTGGGTGATGAATTGCATTCTGTCTGGGGTTTGTTCAGCCCACTTATCTTCAGGATGTCATTTTTGGTTTTGTATTTTTCTTTAAAAGAAAAACATCTTTTAAGTCCTTTGGTTTGATGTTGGAGACTTAACAGTTTCTGTTTGGTAAAGCGTTTTGCTTTCTTGTGATCTTTTCTTGGAAAATGGCTTTGCACAGATTCCTAAGTAAAAATTTTGTATGTTTATCCTGCTTTGATAAGGTAGAATACTGTTCTTTCTTTTATCTTTAATTTTATTTTAATTGGACCTGCAACAAAGATACCTAATCATATGAGGAATTTTAGTTTTGACACATTTCAAGCTGAAGTACCACTAAGACACATAAATATGTCTGAATTTCAGACTTGCAATTACATTTAGAGAAGAGTAAACCATATTTTATGTCAGATAACACCAGACCCTGAGATACTAAAGACATGGAATTATACACCAATCCATTGACCTAGCTCTGTGAAGTTGGTGGTGAAGAATTTTCTGGAAGGATGGAATTTCAATTCGTATAGTAAGGGTGCATCTTGAAAAGCTTGTCAGAGCTTTGCTTATTCTCCTTCATTAACAGATACTGTCCAGCCCCTCTTGAAGTCTCTCTTGGAATGTGTCAAGGTAAGATATGGATGGGGTGAAGCAACAGCCAGTGCATGGCTGGGAAAGCCCCATTTCGGCCAGAGGGCTCTGCTTGGTCAGTTGCAACAAATGAATTTAAGGAGAAAAACCAATAACTGTTTTTAACAACTGAGGTCCTATGACATGGCTGAAGGTGGTAAAACTAAGTCCCAGACTGGCATAAGAAAGTGTGATTTTAATTGTATTTACATAGTGCTCACTGCATCATTAGTTTTGCAAATGCTTTTCTAAAGCTGAGCTGTTCCACTACAATAACCCAGCCTCCTTCTCCTGCCTTGGTCCCATTGCTGCATGAAAATCAGTACAACAGGGTCTTGCTGGACTTAAGTTTTGCTCCCTTTTCAGTGAGTGACACCACCTCTTTAGCTGCGTATTTCTTTGGGAAGTAGAGCCAAGCTTTAAGTCCTTACAATTTCCTCCGCTTCTAATTTCACTGGCATCGAGTTCTGACCAGTTAATCAAATGTCTTTAGTGTTGCAGGTGCCTTAGTGTTTATTTTCATTAGTGTACCAGCTGCTATTTTTAGCTCTTTAGTCTTTGGGTTGAATGAATACCAGCACAGATCTTTAACCATAATAAACATATGTTTTTAACTTTGCCATTTATTTTTACATCTCTGTATCCAAATAATCAGGATGTGGTTACCTGTGAAGGTAGTAGACTGCTACTTCAAATTTCAATGCACACCCACATACAAAAATATACATTGTAGAGGGTTACAGCTTTAAAAACACCCAGACAGACCCCTGTGTTTATGTCAAGCAGTGGCTGTTGCTGTGGGACTGAGAGACAGTGGTACCACAGGGCTTAGTGCTTGGACTTTGTCCTTTGATTCCAGTGCATTAAGTCTGCCTCTCCCCTACAGAGTAACCAGCAGCTTTCTTCCTAACTGCCCAATAGTAATAATAATTATATATGGATATATATACGTACACTTTTTGTGTTTCCACTTTTGCCAAGTGGAGAATCAGCAAAGAATGGCAGAATCAGACTTGAATTATACTCTGGGGCAGGACCTGGAGACAGAGAGATCAGCAAGTTAGAAGATGCCTTTGGCAGAAGGCCCCAGCCTAGCTCCTATTAACATCATCTGAAACATTCCCACCTGGGGATATGGAGCACATCAGGTTTTAAGATCTAGATCCAAACAAGAGCTTAAACAATCCAGGCTAAACCCATGGCCAGAGAGAATCCCTGCAGCAAGCACCTTCCCCATCCTGAGCCTCCCAAAACTCCCTGCACTATTTAAAGGCTTGGTAGGCTTCTGCAGTTCTGCAGCTGTGACACATGGTCAGAGTCTGAGCAACACATCCCCATGCAAGCTTTGCCCACGTGTGTGAATAATTTCATTGCAGGATCCCACTGGAAGCTGTGGCTCCCACTAGATCATGTTGAGAACTAGCAAAATGCAGCCTTGCCTTCAAAATGCCACTGGAGGGGTGTAGGAGTTCTGTCAGAGCTTTAAGCACCTCTGCAGCATGTGGGGAGCCTGGGTGGCTACAAGCCAAAGTCTCCCTGCTTACAAGTGAGCGTTCAGTTCATCTGGTTTTAAGGCAAGTTTGCATTCCTCAGTGCTGCTACTGCAAGGATTGCACCTCTGTGCAGAAAGGAATCAAAAGATTGGCAGGGCTGTGTAGGAGCAGAGGAGGGAACTGATTCTGCATGCGAAGGTGAAAAGCATTCAGCTGGCATTATCTGGTTGCTGGCTTTTATGCAGTGACTGTCAGATAAAAGTTATTAACAGCCGTGGGGAGAGCTTTCTTTGTTTTTACTTATTTGAGACCTGTGGAGCAAGATTCCTCAGGGATGCAGCTGTGGAGTCGTTAATGGATCGTTCTCCTTTGCAGATGCTGCAGCTGCAGCTCGTGGTGGTGCATTTGGCCCTTGTGATTGCCCTGCTCTGGTGGAACTCCAGCTCCGTGCTCCTCGCAGAGGCAGCTCCAGAGGTAGGTGAAAGTTTCTGCTGGTTGTCACATAACTGCTCTCCTTTGGGTGTTTTGAGCCACAGAGTGAGGAAGAGAGCGGAGTATCCAAACACCGTTGGAAGGTGAAGGACCAGTATTGACTCTGTAAGGGCCAAGGAGGAATCTCAAGAAGAGAGAGATGCAAATTGCATGGCTCTGGGGGGACAGACAGAATGAGGTCTCACCCAAATTCTCACAGCCTCTCCTGAAATACCAGGGCATTTCCTGTGTGTTAAAACACTGTCCAGTGGATGGAGAACTTCCTGAAGAGGGAAAGGAGGTGATGGCAGGGGGGAAAGCAAACTCCACTAACACTGAAGGGAAAGTTTGATTCTTCTTAAAGACAAATAATAGCATGAGAAAGCTGCAGCTTTCAGAAGCCACAAGGAGATCCCTGAGAGAAGATCACCTGCATGAAAGTTACAAATTTAAGGAGACAAACTGGACCAGGAGGGGGAAGGAGAAAAGTCACTTGCCTGAGCTTGCAAAGGAAAGCAGCAGATGAAATGGGAGAGTTGTCTCATATCATCACCCAGGATGATATGTAGGGGTTGCATCTGAAAATACTTCTAGTGCATTCCCTATTTTTATGTCATCTTGACATAAGGCAGATTTGGCAGGAAAGGTATTTATGTAATGGTTTCATGCCATAAAAAAAAAAATCAAGTATGTAAAAGTTTACTCAATGCAGCACTGTTTGGCCCTAGGGTTTTTACATAAGTTTTAAGATCAGCTTAGACATTAGATGGCTGCTGAAGAATACTGGTGGGTCCTTCTGCCTTGCTCTCTGTCTTTACATAAGCATGACCTGATTATACAAAAGTGCTGCAGCAGCTGCTGTTGTGGTGCCACAGACACCTGGTATCCTGCCTCCATCAGTGATAGATTTTTGTGAAATAATGTCGTGGATTTGGAGACTTCTAGATCTAGAGATTTGCACTGGACCAGGGCATGTTTTAGCTGCTGATTGGCCAGAATTTGTCTTTGAACCAGTTTAAAATCTCAGTATCCATGACGTCCTTTGGCAATGCTCTTCCCTTCATCTGTGTGCTGTATTTAAAAAGCAACTCCTTATATTTATTTTAAATGCACCATCTGGTGACTTCACTGGGTGGACTGGGAAGCTCTTGAGGAAAAAATTTATAGTTTTTATTCATTTCATTGCTGTTCCTAAGTTTGCAAACCCTCCACTATACCACCTACACCCACTCTCATCTCTATGTATCTGTGAAGTTGTACTTTGGTCAGTGGTTCACCAGTGGAAAACTCTTTTCTACTTTTGATTATCATTTTATCTGACACTTTGCTTCTTACAATTCCATTATATCTTTTGAAGACAATGTAAGAGGGATTGTAAGGTATTCAAGAGCAGAGGCTATTTTTGCCCTTCTAGTTTTAAGTGTTACTGTAGATATTTATCCCCACTAACCAGAAGGAAGAGTTCAGTCCTTTTAAAGGCCTCATTCTGTTGCAAACCTCTATGAAAGTTTTATAAACCTGAAGGAGAGCAGAAAGGACTGCTCTGTGGCTTGAGGTTCACAAAAAGCAGAGTCAGGAGACAATGTGAGATCCTTTACAAAAGTATCAACAGTGCTACACCATTGGTGTGATCACTGTGGTCCTGTGCTTCTCCTCATAAAAAAGGTCACAGTTTTATGCACTCCATCACTGTTTATCCCACCCATCAGTAGTGGGAAACATCCCCACCACAACTGGAGTAGACAAGGATATTGCATCATCCATGTGATGCCTTCATTCGTGTATGAAACCCACCATGCATGAGTAACAAAGAGTGGTGTGCTTCTAGAGACAGAATAAAACCTGTTTGGTGGTGTAAGCTGTAATGTTTCTATCTAATTCTGTGAAGATCAAATGGAACAAGAAGGCAAACATTTCATTCAAAGAGACAATGATTGGGGCTTGCTTTTGTAGACTAGCTGCCCCGTATTTTTCTGTTATATGCAAAACAACTATTTCACTTTGATTAGTTTCATTTCTTTCTCAATAGACCCCAATATTTTCAGCTATTTTTATAGCAAAGTTTGGTTTTGAAATGGTATTAAGCCTAGAATTGTAATTAGGGTTCAAACTGTTGTGTCAATTCAATAGGGTGTTCTTTCCTTTCCTCCTCCCCGTGTAGTGTTACTGCATAATTTCTTTGAATGTCAGTACTAAGCAAGTCTTTTTTGGAAGATGTTTTACTTAACAGTTAATTAATTTGTCAGATATGGATGGAAACTTCTGTAGAAGTTTTCACTACTATTTGTTAGCAGTAATTTTAAAAACAAACATCAGTTTCCTGAAAACTATCAGGATGGATACTGGAGTTGGGCAATGGTGATTGCATTTTTCAGGATTAAATTACTCAGCTCATGCTGTAAGTGATGCTAATCACAGTGCTGAGATAGGGATAGTGGGATGGCCTGCAGAAATAGGCTTGTGAAGTAACAAATTTTAATATTTCTTGAAATGATAATGAAAGTAAGTTCAGTTCTATAAAATAAACTTTTCCAGACTTTGACAGCAAAATCCTGTGGGTGGAAAAAGGCCACATTTCAGAAAAGGAACTTTGTTTTAAAACATTGTCCCAATTTCAGTGTCCTGGTAGTTCTATTTACAGGACTGCTGCGATGACACTGGTTGAAATGTTTTTTTTCTGGGACTTGAGCAGCCAGCAAACTGAAATTTTACTGCTTTCTTTTGCAGCCTCTGGAGCCTTCTGCTGCTCTGGGTGTGGAAGCACATCCCATTGCCAGTGAAGAGAAGTCAGCCACCAACCTGGCAGCTAAACTGTTCCTTCTCGATGACTTGGTGTCTCTGGAGAATGAGGTGACTGAGACCAAGAAGAAAAGAAGCTTCCCAGGATTTGGCTCCCCAATTGACAGAATTTCTTCAAGCTCTGTGGATGCTAAAGGCAAACAGAGGTAAACTCCTAAATGCCAGTGAGAAAGTTGGAGGAAGGCTGTTGGTGTGTGTTCTGGGCACTGGTGGGTTATCTTTAGCCCCCAGCAGGTTTGCTGGTCAGTTGTGAGGTGCCTCTGGTCAGAAACCATTCAAAGAGTGTGGTCACCCCTCAGCTGTGATGTATAATCCATGCACCAGCTCATTTATCCCTACAGTGCTGCACAGCTACCAGACAACATTCAAGTATATGTGATTTCCCAGTACACTTCTTTCCACTGGTGTGAACTAACATTCAGTTTAAAACTATATTTCTGATCATGAGCTTATTTAAAGCAAAATATGTGCCTGAGGTTCAAAGCAAAGGGGCAGGGCTGGGTGCTCCTGTGACTGGGATGGAAAGAAGGTGTGGTGGAGTGCACGTTTTGAGCAGAAAGATGAAGGACACATCATTAAAATGGGCGCTCAGACAGTAGAATGAGCTTCAAGACCTCCATCAACGCTGGATAAATCAGGGTTTAATCAGTACAGCAATATCTTCACAGCAGGTGTTTGAAGATAAACGTGTTTATAACAGGGCTAAGCAGTGAATGATGCTCAATGTGGCTGGGGAGAGACAGCGAGTTTGGGGCAAATATTTAGGGGCTCTTGCCTGGATCTGAGAGAGCTTCCCTGTCTTGTTCTGCTCTTCTGGTAACTGTCTTCTCTTGGATGGAATCCCTGATGCCACGAAGTATTTAATAACATGCTTAAAGCTTAATCTGGAAATGGAAAGTATTCACGAGAGCCAGTCAATATCACAAGTACTTTTTTCAAACAAAGTTTTGCAATATTTTCTTGTTGTTTTTCCATTTATGCACCCAGGCTGCCACTAGGACTGTTTGGCTGCAGCCAAAAGTGATAAAATATAAAATTCTTAAAACCTTAAGTAGAATTATTCTGTTCTGTCTGCCTCTTCAGGATATTAAAATCAGCTCACTCTTCATTTGCTTTTTAGCATGTTTTCCCTTTCCAGGCAAAGAAATAAAAGGTCATTTTTGAAGCTATGCTTTTTTGCAAAGGAACATGGTATTCCCAATTTTTCTCATGTTTTTTGGATGGCAATCTTTCAATCTATGTACAGTACAATGGAAAAACTAAACAGAGAAACAAACAAACAAAATCCCCAAAACAACAACAAAAAGCAAACAAACAAAAAAAGGGAAATAGTGAAAAACAGCTTGTCTCTGAATAATGAGCTCATGAAAATGAGTGACATGCTGCACAAAATTCCCCCTTTTCCAGCAGTATAAGCACAATTTGCAGTTTTGCATTGGGATTATCATTCTGGGGGAGCTGAGTAGCTTTTAGGTTTGGGGTTGAGCCATTTATGAGAACCAGCTGAGCTGCCCTGACTATTGCAGTGATAGTCTGATACCCCAGCATGGACTGCAGATCAGACAGATGCTATGAAAGAGTAATAAGGCTTTTGATATAAAAGTACCTTTAGACAGAAACAGGCAAAGACTGCTGCACTTAGAGGAGTAAAGCAGAGGACTGAGCACCCTGTCAGTCCTTCAGCCAGCAGACATCAGCTCATTCCTGTACGAGCTGAGCCCGCCACCTTTAGAGATCAGAAAATGAGTTTGTGAAAGCTCATACATAGATTGAACCCCCCGAATCAACGCAGTGTGTGCAGTGCCTGGCGCAAAGCAGAAAATTTTGGAAAAGAGCAGATCAAAGGTTAGTCCACTTAACAGCTTGTTCTGACCCCTACCGATTACAGGAGAGCCCAGATCCTGGTCTGGCATCAACTTGGGTTTGTAACACTTCGAAAAGCACGGGAAAAGCGTGCAGGAGGGCGGGAGAGGCAGAAAGATCCGCAGGCAGACAGAGAAGGAAACTCCGGGAATCTCAGGCAAGGCTGTTTTAAGTAGAAAAAGTCTCTTTGTCCATGGTGAGCGACGAGGCGGGGGCGCTGCGGGGCTGCGGCTCCGCTCCTGCATCCCCTGCTCCGAGCGCACGGCGTGACAGCCGGGCAGCCCGGGGACAGGGACACCGCCACAGCCTCACCCCCGATGGCAGCCCGGGGACAGGGACACCGCCACACACTCAGCACCCGATGGCAGCCCGGGGACAGGGACACCGCCACAGCCTCAGCACCCGATGGCAGCCCGGGGACAGGGACACCGCCACAGCCTCAGCACCCGATGGCAGCCCGGGGACAGGGACACCGCCACAGCCTCAGCACCCGATGGCAGCCCGGGGACAGGGACACCGCCACAGCCTCAGCACCCGATGGCAGCCCGGGGACAGGGACACCGCCACAGCCTCAGCACCCGATGGCAGCCCGGGGACAGGGACACCGCCACAGCCTCAGCACCCGATGGCAGCCCGGGGACAGGGACACCGCCACAGCCTCAGCACCCGATGGCAGCCCGGGGACAGGGACACCGCCACAGCCTCAGCACCCGATGGCAGCCCGGGGACAGGGACACCGCCACAGCCTCAGCACCCGATGGCAGCCCGGGGACAGGGACACCGCCACAGCCTCAGCACCCGATGGCAGCCCGGGGACAGGGACACCGCCACAGCCTCAGCACCCGATGGCAGCCCGGGGACAGGGACACCGCCACAGCCTCAGCACCCGATGGCAGCCCGGGGACAGGGACACCGCCACAGCCTCAGCACCCGATGGCAGCCCGGGGACAGGGACACCGCCACAGCCTCAGCACCCGATGGCAGCCCGGGGACAGGGACACCGCCACAGCCTCAGCACCCGATGGCAGCCCGGGGACAGGGACACCGCCACAGCCTCAGCACCCGATGGCAGCCCGGGGACAGGGACACCGCCACAGCCTCAGCACCCGATGGCAGCCCGGGGACAGGGACACCGCCACAGCCTCAGCACCCGATGGCAGCCCGGGGACAGGGACACCGCCACAGCCTCAGCACCCGATGGCAGCCCGGGGACAGGGACACCGCCACAGCCTCAGCACCCGATGGCAGCCCGGGGACAGGGACACCGCCACAGCCTCAGCACCCGATGGCAGCCCGGGGACAGGGACACCGCCACAGCCTCAGCACCCGATGGCAGCCCGGGGACAGGGACACCGCCACAGCCTCAGCACCCGATGGCAGCCCGGGGACAGGGACACCGCCACAGCCTCAGCACCCGATGGCAGCCCGGGGACAGGGACACCGCCACAGCCTCAGCACCCGATGGCAGCCCGGGGACAGGGACACCGCCACAGCCTCAGCACCCGATGGCAGCCCGGGGACAGGGACACCGCCACAGCCTCAGCACCCGATGGCAGCCCGGGGACAGGGACACCGCCACAGCCTCAGCACCCGATGGCAGCCCGGGGACAGGGACACCGCCACAGCCTCAGCACCCGATGGCAGCCCGGGGACAGGGACACCGCCACAGCCTCAGCACCCGATGGCAGCCCGGGGACAGGGACACCGCCACAGCCTCAGCACCCGATGGCAGCCCGGGGACAGGGACACCGCCACAGCCTCAGCACCCGATGGCAGCCCGGGGACAGGGACACCGCCACAGCCTCAGCACCCGATGGCAGCCCGGGGACAGGGACACCGCCACAGCCTCAGCACCCGATGGCAGCCNGGGGACAGGGACACCGCCACACCCTCACCCCCGATCCCAGCCCGGGGACAGGGACACCGCCACAGCCTCACCCCCGATCCCAGCCCGGGGACAGGGCCACCGCCACACCCTCACCCCCCGGTCCCAGCCCGCGCAGGCAATGACCCTTGTCCGAGCGCACGGCGTGACAGCCGGGCAGCCCGGGGACAGGGACACCGCCACAGCCTCACCCCCGATGGCAGCCCGGGGACAGGGACACCGCCACAGCCTCACCCCCGATCCCAGCCCGGGCCGGCAATGCCCCTTCTCTGCAGGCAGGCTCAGGACGGCTCCGACAGCCCCTGTGTCCCGCCTGGCCGCCTTTGTGCCTCCGCCCCGGGGAAAGCAGCGCTGCCCTTGGGGCATCCTGGCTCTCCTTCCCCTGCCTTCCCTTCCCTTGGCTTGGTGCAGGGGTGCTGGCCGAGCTGGTGGCCGGGGAAGGGACAGGCCAAACCAGTGGCTCCCCCTCCTTTGCGATGCTCTGGAACCGCTCAGCACGGCCGATGTGGCGCTCCCCTCGTACGGGACACGCCACCGGTTCCCATTCCCTGAGCCCCTCTGAAAGGCAGCTGGGAAAGAGCCAGCGGGGCTGTGGATGCTGGAATGATGCGTCTGGACTGCAGCCCGTGGCCAGAGGTGTGAGGGAAGGAGAGACCAAGGACTGCCCAGCGCTGGGTGGGGCGCGCACGGCCCCAAAACCCCAGGGTGAGGGAGCTGAACAGCGCTGGCACGAACGTGAGAGCACCACAGCATCCTCTCCTGCCTCTTACTTCGCACTTGCCAACTTACAGAGCAAAATTTATTCTTATTTATGTACGTCGACAAGGACCGATAAAGAATTCACGTTCCAGGGCTTCTCTCAGACTTGCATTTCAGTGGCAAGTGTTTCTGAGGGCAAAAGTTGAGGTTATTCTCAGTCTCAGCTGCAGGAAATCTGGCCATTTCCACAGCTAATTAAACAAAAACTTCTGCTGGTGGAAAAAATGCTCCAAAAATGCTGAATTAAAATTCAAAACAATAACATTATTTTGTAGAAAAAGAACTGCAAAAAATATTACTGTGCAGAAATTCTTTCACACGTTCCTCGTGCCCTCATTCATCAAATTGTCAGGAAATTTACCATATAGAGGAAAAAAAAAACAACCTCAAAATCTTCCCATTTTCAGTCTCATCAAAGGACTGCTCCTATACAATTTTGAGGAACAGTACATTGCCAGAGAACCTATAGAAAACCCTGCTAGGGCATCTCTGACCCAGCTGGACCTGGAACTTTCAAAGAGGCAGGTAGTGGGTCACCTGCAGTATGTGATACTGCACAAGAAACAATTCTCCTTTATAAATACAGCGTATCACCTTTCTTTTATGAACAGCAGTTAACCTGTGAAGTTAGTTTGCAGCCAAATAAAAACAGGCACAGTGGATCAAGCTCAGCCAGTCTGTAAAACAGCTGCAACTGCAGCCTTTCGTAAGACAAGTTCAGCATCTTATTTTTAAACACTCACATCTCTGGCTCTTCCTGTACCACTGTTCTATCTGAACAATAAGGTGTTAGTGGGATGAATGAAGGAATCAAACATGTAGTAACATTTTGATTACTCATAGATGTCTTTTCCCAGTTGTTTCCCTCCCTATCTGCTCTTTTTCCTCAAGCAGGAAAGTGCTCGAGCTGCCTAAGAGAAGGTTTGGAGTTCCTCTGGACCGGATTGGAGTGAGCCAGCTCGGCAGCACCAGGGGTTAGCTGTTCCTGCAGGTAAGGCAGAGTGTTCCAGGCATGGGCAGGCTTGGAGAACCCAGCTGTGCTCTGTTGCTGGAGGTACTCAGTCATGCCAGCAGGCTCGGGAGGAGTGGCTTTGGGAATGATGGCTTCTTATAACATGGAAAGCCCTAATTTACCACTGAGTACCTCTTTACAAGCAAACAAGTATTCCTAACATTTTAATCTCCTCTAGTCAACCTTACAGTGTGTTTGTCCAAGCCTTGCATTTCTGACATTGGAAAATGTAATGTTTACTGGTTTGTTTTTTTTTTTTGCCTACAGGATCTCTATTCTGAATGAGTGATGCAGTATTGGAAACATGACAGAGATATGGAAGATGCCTCACAGCATGTCTTGTCTTCACCTAACAATACAGCACTCAAGGAATTGACCTCCTGCAAAATCTGTTTCAAGTTGCATTTTACAAATGTTGCATTTACAAATAATAACATATTCAGTTCATCAGGTCAGAATGCTCTCACAGCTGTGCACAGTGTCACTGATAGGAGGGAACAGAGAATATGTATATATTTTTATTGCATGGCATTTATCTGTTAAACTTGCAGAAGTTTATTATCCTAGCCAGGACTGAGATTTTTTGGATTGAAAATAAAACTTCCAGAGATGCCAACAGCAGTCCATGAAAAGCAGACAGTTTGCTTTGCACATTTCTTTCTGGAGGGGAGCTGTTTGGTAGATGAAGGGAGGATTTAACAGTTATGGGACAAAGCTAGAAAGCATTTGATCTGTTTGGGAGGAGATGTTTTCTGCCTTCACTAGGAGTTAGCCTGAATAAGAACAGCGACAAGAGCTTAGTATTTGTCCTGATGTTTTGAGTAGTCTCTCTCTTATCTCTGCACCATATTTAGACATGTTTTCATCATATGGCAGATCCTGAAATGTGGTGAGACTTTTAGTTGATGAATACATTTCACTCCTCCCTATGCATAACATAGGATAGCATCCAAATATGAAGTCATCTGCTTCCAAGGCCATCTGCATCATTTGCCTTATTTTAGCCTCTTGATGTGTGCTCAGGGCATGGTCAGAATCCAACTCTAAAAGTTCAAGTATTTCTCACTCTGGCAAAATATAAACATGTCCTCTCCACTTCATTTCAGAGTAAAACAGGTTCTCTTAAATCCTCTTTCATCCTTTTCACTTCTTTCCAGCTTATAAAATATAGCTGAGAAGAGCTGTCTGCTGACATCTCAATGCTCAGATTCCTAGCTGATGTTTTCTAAACCTCACATACTCTCTCCTTCTTGGACTTTGGTCCATGTCAGCTAAATTCCTCAGATTGCTATTCTTGGGTATAAATCATCCTTAGCATTGCAAAAGAAGATCCATTGAGAAAGGGATTATGCAGGATTAAGGAAAAAAAGTTCTTCCTGCCAAAACCCTTGTGTTAGGCAGGGTGTAATGCTGGAGATGGGAATTAAGTGTTAATTTCCTGATCTTGTATGAGGCACAAAGCACCTGGCCATCAGCTGGCAAAATGGGGGATAATAGAGTCAGCTCCAAAAGAAAAAAAAGTAGTTGGGAAATCAATGAGACTTAAAAGCTACTGTGAGCGTTGGTGCTTTGGGACATTTGCCCTGGATCAGCCATGGTGGGAGATGAGGCTCCCGCTCAGAAGAGCAGCTAACATCTAATTCATGTGCTCAGACATAAATAGGGGCCTTTCCCATTTTCCTCCTTGCCTACAGCCCTGCCCAGAGACCAAGACTGGCCCAGGCACTGAAAATTTGTAAGAAACTTCACTTTTCCTGACATGTCTAACATAGGCTGGTGCTGCTGAGAGCAGCTGCACAAAGCAGTGACTCACATCAAGAGCTGTCCCTGTCTCTGCCATCTGCCAGAGCACTCCAGCTGAGTTAGGAGATCATTACCCTTCGGGATGGGCTGTCAGTGCTTGTGTGTGAGGTGAAGTACTGCAGATGCTTTCCAGACCAAGCTCTTGAAAGCCAGAGAAAAAAAGAAAGCCTGAAAGTCCATATGTGATGATCTCGGGTTTTTGCTTCCTGTTTTTCTCCTCGTCCCACTGCTAATTTTCTGTCTTTAGGCTTCCAGGTGAAGGGTCTGAGAACTGGATTGAGTGGGTGCATGTAGGCTGACTGACTCAAGATTTTCAGTCCGAGCTAGAAGCAAGCCTACAAATGCAGTCCCAGGCGTGTGTCCCTCTGCAGTGCACTGCCACCATCCATCCTGAGCCTGCCCTGTGGCTCAGGGAACACTTATCTCCTTGCACTGAGCTCATCCAGACAGGCTGCAGATAATCTGCTTGCAGGGCAGCCATATGTGTGGGGCATGGGCAGATTATGGAAGTGGTGACCTGACCACTCAAACAGCTGCCAGTCGAAGGAACCATGGACAGAGTCAGTGTGTGACATATTTTGGGAGACTGAGGTCGGAGGAATTTGGTGCTTACACAGAAGCTTTGCAAACACACTGCTGGATCATCGAAGTATTTAACAATTGGCAGATATTAATCTGGGCTTCCAAAAAAAAGCAGTGTTTTAAAGGCTGAAAGTTGTGTGCAGAAATGCCCTCCATCTGAAGGGAAATGTGAAACCAAGCAGGACACGGGGACCTGTGGTGGTGTTGGTAGAACTGGGAGCTGGAAATTTCAGTCCTGCTCCTACCTCACTGTGTGGATGACTTGGGAGAAAGCAACAGTCTGTCTGTGCCTCTGCCTCATCTGTCACTGAGCATACTGAGACTTCCTGTGGCTCAAGAAGCACTCTTTAAAATCTGTAAATTGGCAAGTATTGTTTCAAATATGATGATGTCTGAAAGGCTGAACACCACAATTTGTTTTTGTAGACAATGCTGGATGGCTCCAGCCATTGTGTGCAACATGGAGATCAGCAAATGTGAAATGAGGATATACTGCAGCATCCATTGCACACTAGACTTGCCTGTGCTGCCTGGATTTGCAAATCCATTCAGATCCCTGTGAGGATTTTCTTCTAATAAATCCACATGGTCTACTAGAATGTCTCAGGGAAATCCCTTTAATTACTGCCTGTGGGTCATTAACTTTAGCAAGAGTGATTGCCCAAGCATGGGTAAGGTGTGAGCAGCTGCTCTGTGGAGGAGAAGGGTTTCTGTTCTGTGTGTTTAGGAGAAAGGACAGGACCCCCACAGCGACAGGTAGAGGGCAAGCCTGGAGGGAGCAACACCACTTCTGCTTCTAATTAGTTAATAAATTGCATTCAATACATGCTGATCCCTGCAGCAGAAGCAGCTAATACATCAGCACAGAGTGCCTGTCAGGAAATAGGGGGTAGTCTGTGTACCACAAGCTCTTAAATAACTGCACTGATAGGATGTAGCAGAAAATCACTGCTAAGCAGCACGATGCATGGCACTCCAGGGAATTCCTGTCCAGGGTCAGAGCAAGCTGTTAAATATCCGCAGATGCTGTATCCCTTTTCCTGGCTTGCTGATGAGTTGTCACACCGGGTCAGGAAGGCATGGCTACAGCAAACAGGTGACAGATGGAGCCTGCTGCTCTGGCCTTTCCTTGCACTGGGATTTCCTGCGAGCTGAAATCATCTGAGCTCAACACCAGCTTGGGGCACTCAGTGCAACTCTTGGAACACACCTCCCTTTCACCTGGGGCACCAAACTCTTAAAGAAAGAGAGAGACTATTCTTGTCCATAGGGTATAATTTTCTCCTGGGTTTGGTGCCAGTGTGAGGGTATGTGAAAGCGTTCCCCACGTGCCTTTTCACTCACACAAAAGCAACCGAAAAGGGGAAACGTCTTCTGAATCACCACCAAGGAAATAACAAACAACTAATGGTAACAGGAAACTGTATTTTGCATGTCATTAGACTTGACTGATATAATCAAGCAAGCTGGCTTTATTCCCTAGATGGTTGCTTTGGCCTGCAACAGGATGAATGCGTCTCCTGTTAATGAAGTACATGCAAGGTACTGCTGTGGTAAGCGTGTGCTTCTTGCCAGAGCCCAAGGCAATGAGTGTAGGATGGCAATTACAGCTTTGGGAGAGGTAATGTTTGGAAGAACATGTAATATGCAAGCTACAGTTAAATCATATGGCTCAACAGAGCTGGAGAGACAGTTCAATGCTAGTCAAAATCATTCCACATATTCACAGTGGCTACCAGATCCTGCTGTCATTTATGTTGTTGGAAACCTCAAAGTTAACATGAGGGTTTATTTTGAATTTACATTTTTGTGAATGAGGTCCTTTGATTTTGCAAGTAAGTGTGGATAATGTGACTCGAGATGAATATATGTAGGAATCACTGATGGATTGTGATCTTTTCCTTTTGGACAGGGCCAGATAGAATTCTGCAGTAGAAAAGGCCAGCTAGCACCTGCATTGACCAGCCAGATGAAGCAAAAATCTCTGCTCTAAACGTCTCTTTGGGGTGAGTAGGTAGAAACCAGTGGGTCTGGTCCAGTCCAATAAGGACAGTATCCCATACATACCTATGAAAAAGACCCAGCTCTCATTCCTGATCCTGGCCAAAAGGAAGGGTCTGTTTCTCAGGCACATTAAACCCTAGGTGTTTAATGGGAGCCTTTTTTCCATTGTGAACTCCACATGAACCATTAAGGTAACAAGAGCCAACATCAAGGGAAATGTGCTGCACTTCGGGCCCCCGCAGGGGCTGAGAAAGCAAACAACACATGCTTCTGTGCAACAGAAAATCTTTATTGGAATGGTATCCAAAGGATCCAGAGCTCTCTGCCTGCCCTCCCCTGTGCACACCGGGACACGGCGAGGAGCAGCTCTGGCTCAGCAAGACGAGGCAGGCAGCCCTGAGCCCTTCACATCACACCCAGCCTGCCTTCCTGTCCCAACAGGGCCACCAGGGCAGCACAGACCTGCTCAGGAGGGGACAGGAAACCCAGACCCCGCTGAGAGCATCGTCTGCAGGGGTGGGCAGAGCCCCAAGCCCAGGGAAGCTGAGTTAGTGCTTGGTGCCTCAGGGAACCTGGTGAGGAGGGAGAGTGCACGGTGGCAGCAGCCTGAATGGCACACACGGGACAGCACAGAAAGTTGGGAAGCGTCTTCCAAGTGGGAGATCATGGTAGGTTAAACCTGGAAGGAAGGAACAGCAGAGAGTGGCAGTGGGCTGCCAGCTCCTGTCACGGTCCCTGTGAGACTTGGCTGTGGTGCAGTCATGGAGGATGGCATCCAAATCAGCAGCATGATGAGAGAACAGAACAAACTCTTAACACGTTAATACCCAGCAAGGCAGTTTGGGGAAGGGCTCATCCTCATCCTCCAGTCCAGACAAGCCGTCAGATGCAGTATTTCCAAAAGCAGGCTGTGAAGGGATATGAAAGAAAGATGTCAGCATACAAGGGAGTTTTTCCAGCTTCTCTCTCTAGTCCTGGAGAAGGTCTCAAAGGACCCATGTCTTGAGAGAGCTGGGGCATTGTGGTTTCAGGACACATCTCAACAACCAGCTTTGAGTTCATATAACACTTTCAGAAGCTGTTTCTTTTAGCTGCTCATAGTGTAAGCATGGGGTCTAAAAGTTCTCTTCATGTTGCTTGATTTAAAAGGGTTCCTTTTGTTCTAGTTCAGCAATGTCAGGAACCAGCTTTTTCTTTCCTGTCTACTGCTCAGCAGTTTTGCTGCCTCGGAGGTGTGTGCGGGGGTTTTTCACTTCCTGTGGCTGACTGGAAGAGCAGGATACTGACTTGGAGATACTGGATCTGGTTCTTACTTTTTTTTAAAGCCCAGCCAGTACCATTCTGCTACCAAGCAACACTGATCTCTGTAGAATCTTCTAAGAAGACTAAATTAGGGAAGGATGTATATTTTGGTGGTGGAAAAAGTAGCCATATCACAACCAGCACGAATCCCATGTGAGTTTCCTGTTATCAAGTATGAGAAGAGATTTCTACCTGGTTTTTGAAAGCAGGATCTTGGAAGAAAATTCCTACAGAGTCAGCAGTGCTGTGCTGAGACATGAGCTCCTCCCAGACTGGAAGGACTTTAGATGAAGACAAAGATTCCCTGCTTTCATTTCTGATTCAGTCAGGATCTGATTTAAACCTGGCAAAGGGAAGTAGTTTTATCTACGTTAAACCTTCCAGACTGGTGGGGGCATGAATTACATTAGCCAAATTAATGACAGCCTCCAGCGGTGCTTATAAATTGCATATTGCCTAAGGATCACCTAAGCACTTAAGCAAGCCTTGCACAAAGGGATTTTCTCTTGGCTGCCTGGCAGTTGTCAGCTTCCACGTGCACAGAGCATGTGGGCTAAGGGCAGAACCAGCTCTTTTGTTTTTAGGCCAGATCTGTCATCAGTGACTTCTGGTTCACAGCTGCTACTGCTTTGTGGAGGAATCCATTGAAAGCCAGCGTGAGCAGCATTGTCCATGTGCTTGTCAGGGGCAGCTTCACAGGAGCACGGGTGCCATGTGCTCCTGAGCCACTGGGTACAGACTGGACAAAGCTTGGATACCAACTGGGGGACATACCAGATCTGAGTTCCCTGCATTCTTGGTTGATTTCCACATCCTTTTTAGCTGTTTTTCAGCAGCAGACAAGTGCTCCTTTTTTCTCTGTGGGGAGGCACTGACCTCGGCAGAGGGGAATGCCTGCAGTCCACATGCCTCATTATGCCTCCAGCAGTTGCTTTGAGGCCAGAGCAAAGTGAGGGGTGCACTGCGGGGACGAGTTCATGCAGAACTCCCCTCCTCCAGGGCAGGCACTCATGGCTCGCATAACCCCAGTTCCTCTGAGGAAAGCAGGATGTGACACTGCCTGCCTCTGTGAGGTCCTGCCTGTGCAGACCTGGTGTCTCTGCCTCGACAGCAGACAGAGCTGGGGACACAATCCTTCTCACCAGCTGCTAAACCAGCCAGCCACAAGAGAGGGCCAGGGCTGCTTGAAAAGCTGCCAGCCAGCTGTTTTTCAGCATGTTTGGGGCATGTTTACTGTGACTGTCCTTGTTGCACAAAGGAAGCCCTGGAAATGAGAGTGGACAGGATGGCTGCAAGGCTCAAATGCAAAACCTACCGCGTTTTTTGGGCTGGGATGCTGAGAGACTTTCCAAGGCATAGGCCACCTCTGGCCCGTCCTCAGTTGAGAGCTGATCCTTCAACTTCTCCAGCTGTTTAAACAGAAACACAGGAGTAAACAAAAGCCCCATCACAAGGAGCTCCACACAGTGCTGGCAAGTGCAGGGCAAAGGAGCTGCATAGACTGGCTGACAGCATCACTGGGAAGGATAGGGTCTTCCCTGGAGCAGGACCATTCCTGGAGGATCTGCCTTTGGAGCACTCACAGCTCCTCATGCACTCCTTCATTGAGCTGCTGGTTTGGTGGCAGTGGCGTGGGCACTCCCTGCTCTTTCCCTGCACCCCAGGTGTAAGTCCCTGTGGAGAGGAGATGTGTAGGAGATTGCAGCACTAAGAGTCAAGACAGTGCTGGGGCAGGGGGTCTCCAGGCATCCAGACACTGCAGCAGAGGGCATCACTTCTCCATTGCCCTGGGTTGTCCCTCCACTCTCTCCCTCACAGTTCTTGCTGCCTTCCCTTGGTGATAATGTGGACAGTCCACTGCATTTCTCCATCTGTAGCTACTCTTTTCTTGTAGACTGGGAACATCTACAGCCATCATCCTGACTTCTGCTCTGGCAGAGCTGCTCCCAGAAAGTCAGAGCTTATGTCCCTCATCACTGGAGCAAGGGGCTAGTGTAGGACCTGGCAGCCTGTCTGGCATGATGCACTGGGATTTTTCAGTCTGAAGTGAAAAGTGCCATGTGGAACCCAGCAGGACTTCCAGCATTCATGCAAACAGCTGGAACAGCTGGACCTGACCTGAGAAGGGGAAAAAAGCACTTCCACTGCTTGCAGGGTTTGGGGCACACTGGGAGCCATGCCAAGGTTGCTGCAGGCCTTTCCCTATTCCTGGGCAGCAGGTGTAGGATGAGGATGCTCTGTGTGTGTGTGCTCCCATCAGCCCAGCAGGGCTCTGAGCTTGAGTAGGGCCACTCTTACTAGCAGAGTTCAGAAAAAATTCTGGTTTAGGCAGGCAGTGGCTTTCCCTAGAACTTCAACCCTTTACCTAATGCAGCCAGCTCATACAGTACCTAGGAAGGCAGCATGACCTCCTCTTCCCACTCCCTTTTCTCCTATGGAGGTTTCCTTTGGTGCTTAATTCTTTCCTGTCTTGGCTTTCACTGGCCTTTCACTGGTGACAGAGGCAGGAGCTGCTCAGCTTTTATTGCACCCATCTATAGCCCTGTCCTCTTTTTACGTTTTCCAGCCTGTGCAGCTGTTTAGCCCAGGTTCTGCTTTGCTCTTTTCTCGATTCATGCTTACATTTACAGCAGCAGGGGGAAGGGTAGCAGGATGCAAAGCTGGAAGGATGGGGCATAAAGACAGCTTACACAATTGCTTAGCTACTCATGCAAGGACATGCATTTATGTGTCTGTGCTTTTACTCCTCTCACCTCTTCAAGTTCTTCAAATTTCTTTGCCAGTTCCCAGTCTGCAAGGGAGGAGAGAGTAACATCAGTATCTGCATTGCTTCCTGAAGCTCAGATTAAAAGCCCTTTCTTCATTTGCCCTCTCCAGGGGTCGACAAGCAAAGACCCAGTTATCATTTAACTCCTGTTAGTGATCTTCAAATGAATGACAGCAGAAATGGACAGAAAAGCAGGTTTTCTCTGCTGAATCCTATGGGACTTTATCCTAATTTTCCATTATGAGGGTGGCTTCTTTACTGCTCACCAGGCCATAGGGGAATTGGCCCAATGAGGTCACTTTCTGTGTGATACCAATTCAGGTGAAACTCTTTGCTGCTTTTTAATTTTTATCCTGCTGACTGCAAATCTCTAATGCTGGCTTTTCTGTCACTGGCTTTTATAGAAAATCCCATTGCTTCCTTTAAGACTTGTTTATCCTCACATCACCCATGCAGGCAGAAGTCGGAAGACACAAATTTAGCCTAGCATAACTTACTCATTTATAAGTCAGCAAGGATCCAGGCTGGCAGAGTGGAGCAACAGGAAAAGTCACATAGCAGTAAGTGCACGGATTCCACACTTGTAAATGTTAGGGGAGCAGGAGGACCTGGGGCCCAGCCTCACAGATCAGACTTAGAGATCTCAAGGCTAATCAGTTCTGTATTACTGTCAAAAAACTATGCAGGTGGATGAATGAACTGCCCTGAGATATTCCATGCAGAAGGAGGGGAGAGTTAGGTGCCTAGGAACAGGGTCTAAAACATCCAGCTGAACTGAAAAGAGCCTGGAATAGCAATAGGGAAAGCTGCAGGGGTGGGGAATTTCAGTGTCACTGCTCTTGAGGACTGAGGTACCTTATTCCAGACTCAAATTGATGTCAAAACCAGTTAATTTTTTAATAAGACAGATGAGCTCAGTCAAAGCTGAGTGACTGGCTGCAGTAGTTCTCCTGGGAGGGGAGTGCAGAGTGATCAGCTGGTTTAAAGTGCTAGTTTGGGAAAAAATGCACTAAAATAAGCAGAAGAGCCAGGAAAGAGCTAAAGAATGTTTTTACTGGGCCCCGCAAGCAAGCCAAAAAGCAGCCCTGGAGCTGCCTCTTTTCTCTGTTTTCTCTGTTCCTAACGTGGCAGCAGACATTGGTCTGGATCATCAGGGGGATTTAAGACATAATTCCTCTTGATTTCAGATTTCAGATAAGACTTCAGCACACAGACACATTGCCAGACTTGGGCTTTTTTTTTTTT
>VZRO01000866.1:1189068-1204721 GCA_013397915.1 Daphoenositta chrysoptera
TTTTTGAATGTTTGAAACTGAGCAGGAGGGTGCCAAGAAAAAGCTGACTACCCTCTTGGTTTCTCCTTCAAGAAAGAAACAGTTCTGTTGAAAAATCCTGAATATTTTCTGACATTCATCCAACAGTAAAAGCAGCAATTCCTAATCAAATCCATTACATAAGGACTCGATTTGAGAGATGAGATGAGGGTGGGGATGGGGATGGAGTCAGGAGGTGCGGGCTCTGCTCCTGGCACTATCAGCAATGACCTCAGGCAGATTCCTCCTAAGTATGTCTTTACATACCCATAAGGTAGAGCCAGACAGACCCTGGCATATCTATAAGTCAAAAGTGCCAGTTATGAATTATTATTACTATTATTGTTGTTATTATTATTATTAACATTTTTACCTCTTTCAGAGTTTCAAGTGCCTGTTTTGACTTGCTTTTTTGCTGCAAACTTTAAGTTTGGCCAATGACTGCTATGAATAGAAAATGAACAGCGGTTGAAATTTGGAACAGATTATCTCAGACAGGGAGAAGGAAGTTAATTTATGGGTGAAGCCTTGAGAAACTGCCTGCTGTAAATCCTCTGTCTGTGCTCTGCTCAGAAATTCATTATATTCAATTGTCTGGCATAAAATGCAGCCTTTCCTCTAGGAGTAATAAGTGCAATAATCCATAAACTTATCATAAAAATGTTATTTCTTGAATGCATCCCATTTGCAAGAAGAATGCCTTTGTTAGTGTAAGGACTTGATTTATTTATGTTTATTTATTTGTCCCAGGCTTGTTTAACCACTGCCTTGCTGCATTAACAAGGGTCTGGGGAAGAGCAGTGAGTGAGTTTGATAAATGGATTTTCATAACAACATTCTTGCTGGGCCCCCCTCTCAGCTGTTTTCACAGGGAAGGGCACCTTCCTGCTCTGAGACCACCACATCCAGCCCAAACCCTCCCCTGGCTGCAGTGGCCGTGGGAATAGCTGACCTCTGTAATCCATCTGGTGCTTGTGATCGCTGTGCCTCATGTCAGGGAAAGCCCAAGTTTCTCTTCAGCAGATCTGAGTTTAGCCACAGGCTTTTAAATTTGGTGTCTGTTCACAGAGCACAGGAAGAGCCTCCCCCTGGCCCATCTTTGGTGGCTCTGTGGGAAAAGCCAGTTGTCTCAACCTCTTCCAGCTGGGCTTAGGCCCAGGCAGGAGCTCCCCCTGCCCTTGTCCCAAACTCCGCCTGACCCCAAGGGATCTCACCCACACTGTCTCTGGAAAATCTTGGTGAAATCCCCCTGCCCCAAATGCTCACAAGGTGCTGCTGGCTTCAGCACGTCTCAAAGACCCGGAGCTGTCTCTCAAAAGCACACGGGGCTCTGTGGGGTGTGGGTAGAGAGGTGACCCCCAAAGCAGGTCCATGCCCTGGGCAATGCACACAACCTGTCAGGGGTAGCAGGGGCACAGGGACTCAGCAGAAACTTTTCTTGTTTTTACTTATGTACACACTCATGTTCCCAGCAAAATGTTGAGTATCTGAGGATCTAGGGTACGTGGGTTTTGTCAGCTGTATTTTGCATGGCAAAAGCAGGTCCAGGAGCCCCATGATGGAGAGCATCTGACATCAATCACATGTAGGCACCATACCAGTGCTGCTTCCACTTTCTGAGCAGTTGGTATTTCTGAAGAACCTGAGAAGCAGGTTCCTTGCATTCATGCAAACACAGATTCAAGAAGCAGAGATCTCCCCTTCCCTTCACTTACCAATATTTTCTGGCCTCCGCCATGCGAATTTCTTATTAAGAAGCAGAGTCAGCAATGTGTCCTCGTGATTTGTGTCTTCTCTCTCTGGAAGCACTCGGTTCTCTGCAGCACATAAAACACATCTTTCTCAATCTCATCAAATTAAGAATCAATTAATCAATTGATGCAATTAATCTCTTAATCAAATTAAGAAGGCTAAGAAGTGGAAGGAAAATGTCTCCTGTCAGCACTCGTCAGGGTGGAAGGAGCTCGGTGGAAAAGGACGGTGTGTGAGCACAGGATAAAATGTGCAAGCAGTGAGGGCTGCGCAGTGGAAGGGTGTGGGATGGGGAGCCCTCCCTGCCAGCCCCGGGCTGCTGGCCAGTTCCACTGCAGCCTCATCAGCACGAGTGGCTGCAGAGAGCTGGACACATCCCCCTGATTTACACAGCCCCGAGCTCCTCTGCAGGGCGGGTGGAGTGGGCGCCTCTGCAAAGCCAGGCAGGAGCCCACCACATCCTCTCTCCTCACACCTGCAGGTGTTCCCCCGCTCACTCCGTGCACCTTCCCAGGGCTGACAGAGGTGGGAAGTCCCTCCTCACGAGGGCTGAGGTGTGGGCACCACAGCTGAAAAGCCCTGCAGCCCCACAGCCCTTTCTTGTCCTCACTCAGCCCTGGGGCTGCTCTGTCTGATTGCCCCTGAAGGATTCTTCCTGAACAGAGCTCAAGTGTGGAGGAACTTAAAGCAAGATCATGCAGAATTTTTCCAGGAAAAACCTCCCCCAGCTGCTGTCCTAAAGCAATTTGGACCTCTCTAAGAGGCCCCTTTAGGGCACTTTCTCAGTGGTTTTACTTCAGTGGTTGTGGCTGTGCCCTCAAATGAATGGTTGTGAAGGTCAAGGGTTCAGCAGAAACCAACAGACACACGGGATGGGACTAATCAGTGCCCTGAAGGCTCTGAGACCCTCCCAGCTCTGCTCAACAGATTTCCGGAGTCATCTGAGACAAGAAAGTTGCACTAATTTTTAAGAAGGACAGAACAGGAGCCAGACTTTATAGGGAGAGTGGCCATTAAAAAAAATCTTCGGTCTGAACAGCTCTGCCCCACAGCCAGACCCTACAAATCCCTAGAAGGTGCCTACAGAATTTTGTGGAAAATACTAAGAAATTACACAGAAATGCTTATTTTCTCTTCTTCCAGGATCTTTAGGACTTCTGCTCATTGCAGTCTCATATGGCCGTCAGCCCCTCTGAGGGGATGAATGCAATTATTCTTGGTACACATGAAACAAAACATTGTACCAGACGAGCCTGAAGGATGCTTGAGAGTATGTGGGAATCAGCTCCATTAGCTAACGTCACATAAATCTGCAGAAGCTGAGGGATGCTGGCCAAAGGGATGCTTCAAGTATTTGGCCAGACTCAACCCTGCCTCACGCTGCGGCTGAAGCCGCTGGTCCCGATTGTGATCTCTGGAAATAAACCCAGGGGAGCAAGCAGAGCGACCTGCAGTTAGCATGGAGTGCCATAAACCTCATTCTTAAGTAGGAAGGACAGTTATAATTTTAAAATAGCTACTTTTAGTTTTTTGGGGGATTTGCTACAGGGAAAAAAAACCCCATTCTATAAACACTCCAGTAAAAGCTAAACAGAAGCAGGATTTAGATAGAGTGGCCTGGGGAATGTTTTGGTTGTAATTACAAAAATAAATAGGTGATATAAGAGGAAAAATCATTTGAAAAGCAATGTTATTTTCAAGCTTATATTTAGCAGCTCTCTTTTGTTTTCCACTGCCAAGTCTCTTTAAGAAAGAGCACTAATGATTGACATTTCCCTGCAGTATAAATTCAAGTTAAGATTAATTTAAATTATGGGAGATGTACATATAAAAAGAAGTTCTGCGAAGAAAAAAAGTTCAGCATCACCGTACTACTGACATTTATGAGCTGTCAAATCTCATATGGTACATACTGGAATTGCTACTCTCTGATATTTTAGTGGGTTTTTTTAAAAATTTTCTTACGGGAGAAAACGAGCTACCCTTACCAGATTTCACCAGATCTGATATTTCCACTGATTAGCAGAACATGTCATACAGCCAGCTGCAGAGCAGAAGGACAGCTTTAGCTCATGATAATGTGAGCAAGCCTCTCGCTTGCACCCATGTTAACAGACTGTTCAGTATAGCACGAGGTTCATTTTGTTTCCTTTCCCAGAGAAGTGAGTGTTGCGCTGGCCATGGCAAGCAGCAAAGCAGAAAGAGAACCACCTACCTGTGTCATGCAGCCCGTATTCCAGCTTACCTTGGAGTAAAAAAGGGTCTCCATGCGTAGATGGGACACACAGAGCCATGGTCAGGATGGTTAGCACTGCCAGACCCAGCTGGGCAGACCACATCTTCTCCACGTTCCCAGCACCCAGGAGCATCCTTCCTTCAGGCACGGTGGAGGACTTCAATGCAACCAGCGCCAGATGAGCTCACTTTTAAGAGGCAGTGGATGTGCCGTGATTGCAAATGGCCTTTGGAGGAGGGGAGAAAAATATCTCTTGAGATATAATTCAACCTGTCAATATGATTCACTCCGTTGGGAGTGGACAGAACAACCCAGTAACATATGTCAGATGGAACCTGTTCAATATATCTCATATCAGACTGGTCTAATGAATTCTGATGTTCCCACAGGCGTGCGCTGTTCACGCACGTTGATATACATTCCATACATACATACATTAAAAATACTTTTTCAGGGCTGCTGCTTTAACAGAGTTCAGGCATGAGGACTCCCACGTTAGCAAGGAAGATTTGTCTAATGTACATGCTGCCATATTTTACCAGTTTGGACAGAATCAGGTTAATGGGGTTTTGTAATTTATCATCTAACTTCCTAGTGCCTATATTAATTAATGTGAGATATAATGAGTGCTGAAGTGGTGGGAAACAGAGGGGGAGAGCTCTTTTCATTTAACTGATTGGAGAATGTTGAGTGTGTCTTGCTCACTGTGACTTATGGCTTTGTCAACGGGAAAGGCATCACACCCTATTTTGGGATTATGTCTGAGTGGGGGAGTGCAGATTTGGCAGTAGATGTGGAATACGTCAAGGATGGGCAAGAGTCTTCAGTTTTTTTCTTGGGGAAAAAAAAGAAGTGGAAGGTCAGATGCTGGCTCTGGCTACACAGCCTTGTTTTATAATTTTAGAACAAAGTACTAAGACACAATGCATATATTCCATTTCTTCTCAGGCCATGACTACATTTTGGTTTGACTTTCATTTGTTGCCTATTGAATCACTATTGATCAGGGACCTGCTACTACTTTTCCACAACAACCTTACCAAGAAAAATACTGTAGTAGTAGCAGTGCTAGGCTTTGTTCTTCACTTCTCCTCTTCCTGCAGAACTGAATCATCTGTACTTGTCGTGGTTTAAGCCCAGCCCGGAACGAAGCACCCCAGAGCTGCCAGCTCACTCCCCCCGTGGTGGGATGGGGGAGAGGATCAGGGCAAGCTCTGATTTGTACGTACACTCCCAGTGACTCACTGTGTGTGCTTTTTTGACATCATGTCATGCCAGATTACCCAAGATAGCTTCATCTGATGGTACCTGCACTTCATCTCAACCAAAAGACAGTATCATTTCCATATTTGGGCTTTTGGCTTGCCCTACTACTTGTTCTGTGCCTTGGATAGGTATTGAATGACTAGACTTTTAATAACCCTTGTAATATTTTATTATTTGATATATTATTAACAAAAATGGAGGGGGAGAGGCTCAGATTTTTTGTGGGATATGCCTATAAACATGATTGTGATGCTTCCATTAATGAAGAGTTCTCTACAGAGAAAATAATCCAAACTTTTCCCTGGAGATATAATATGTACAAATTAACCAAACTTGTAGTTTCCCTCAGACTTGTGAACTAGTGAACAGCTGTCTGAAGTGCTCACTTTCTTCACAAAGTTCTCTTTGGACTGAAGGATACCTATGGCCTACTGGAGCACTTTTCCAGCCACCTCTGTGTCCCCAAGGTGCCAGTTTCAAACTGGTCAGAGGTGAGCAGCCCCCACAAAGCAGAGTCCATAACTTGATGAGCACCACTTTGCACGGGAGTCCAGTGTGGACAACAGCAGCTCTGACGTAAAACTATATCCTTAAGAGAATGTCAAGTCCATTTTAATTTAGTGCTGAATGATTAAATCTCAATCTCTCTTGAGATCTGCTATGAAATCAACTTTGCCTGAATACAGAAGGTGGATTTCTCCTTCTCATCTAAGTTTATACAAAATCCACAGATCTCTGACTGTTTTTCCCTACCTTTGGCTACAAGATCTCATGGGATATTGGCAGGCTCTTTCAGGAAGTTGAGCTATTCCTGGGATTTCCTCTTTCACTGCAGAAAAACTTCAGTTCTGGATCATTGCAACTGTTCAGCCCCCAAAGCAACTCATGTACAGAGTGTGCCAGACCTTTCAAGTGATGGCTCTGGTGAAGGTGGGCAACTGCCATGCTACATTTATATATGAGAAGGAAAATGACTGGATGCTGTGAGGAGTGGATGTTCTCAGGGGATGGGTTGGTGAAGAGATGCCTGGCAGTTGCTAGTGGAATTTTTTTTTTATTTTTTTAAGTTAGGAGATAATTGATTTAAAGTGTTGGGCTTCTCTAAGGCTCCCACCTGGAAAATTCCTTTGCTTTTACTCCGTTAGGCCAGGTGCTGGAAATAATATTACATTTTATTGTTCTTATGTATTTTAGCCTCCATAGGAAGACAACAAACTCTCCATATTCTTTCTATTACTTCACTCATTGATAATGTCTGATAACTGATAATGTCATTGATAATCATCCACTGACCACTTGTGTATGGAGTTCAAGGATAACAAGAACACGAAGATGTGAGCGCCATCTCTACCTGCCATGGTCCCAGTCTGTCCCTTCATGTAGAAGTTTGTCTTTTCACAAAGCCCTGCAGACTTCAGGTAACCCAACACAACCAACCTGGAAAATTGACAAGGGTCAACAAACCCAACCAACCCAGAGGACAGGAATAGAGAAGACTTGGTCAAAGCAGGTGCCACCAAATCCAGCTGCACCAGCTCTGAGTGTGAAAGAGATGAAGGGTGTCAGTGCCTGGAGATTGTTAATTGTCCTGAGCATCCTCAGGTGGGGCCTCACCACCCTCTCTGCCCATCAGCTCAGGAGACCCATTTAATCTCAGCCTGGACTCCTGTTTTTCCTGGAGTTATGCTGGAGGAAAGCTGGTCTGGAGCTCAGCTATGTCTTTGCCTGCCCATGGTCCTTATTGATATAGACCCAGACCTGCAAGTGGACTTCCCCGCTTGACCACAGGCATGTCCCATCTCTGTGGACCTCTCTGGTGCTCACTAAGCTGTGTTTGTCCCTGACTGCTGTCATCAGGCCTGATTCTGACCAGTGCATTGATTTCCATCTTGACCCAGAGTCTGCCTCATCATCATGGGCTTTCCTGAACACGGGGCTCTTGACTGAACCTGGCTGCAGTCTCTGATCCTGCCCTGCTTGCCTCTCTCAGGATGGGTCCCTGCTGCCAGCATCACTGCACTTGGCTCCCTGTTCCTTAGGGAACAGCTGGCCCTTGCTGCTCTCTGATATCCTCTTCCTCAAAACGTTCAGCTTCTCTCCGTGCATAGACTGCTCTTCCCTGCCAGGTGGATTGGCAGATCTTGCAGCGATTAAGATTTTCAGGTATGTTATATAAAATCCCAGTTTCTCTGAAGTTACTTTGGGCTTTACCATTAGCTCTAATGAAGGTGGGACTGCAGTCCCCAAATCACCTAACATGAATTTAATCCCAAAGCAGTAATCCCAGCAGTTTCACAGCAAGCCTCAGACAGGTGGAATTCAGTGGGGGGTTTGAGTGACTTGATGCAGGAGGCAGTGTTGAGCTGCTGAAAACAGAACATAAAAGGGCTACTTTCCAGACCCAGCTTGGAGTGGCAGGTTTCCAGACCACTTTGTATGCTGTATATCTGGGGTTTGGAAAAAAAAAAAGAATATTCTCTTTTTCAGAGCTTCCTGAGAACACGTAAAACATCACATGCATCATGTATTTCAGCTGAACATCATCAACATCCATAGACTGTCACGGTCTTACGGTCTCCACTTAACCATAGCTTGTTTCATACCAAAGTAAAAAACCTGCTGAGGGAGGACCTGTCAGGGAAGTGCCTTCACTTAAGGTACTTAAGAAAGCACATATGGACTGTCCCACAACCTCTGCATAGTGTGGGACTTGGCTGCAAGTAGGCAGTCTCAGCTGGTAAAGACAGGACTTCACACTGCGTGGTACCTATGGAGAGATTCATGTATGACTGTTCTCTTGCCTAGAATGGTCTCAAGAATAAGGTGAGGGTGAGGAAAAACAAAGAAATTTGGAAATGGGGAGTGGACATGCCTTGTAGAGGGAAAGACAGAATGGGGGCTCGACAATGCCGACAAATCAGGGAGAAGTTGGTGAGCATTTAGCAGGCAAGAAAAGAGAGCTGGTCTCATGGCAGGGGTGAAGTGAGCTTTGTACACAATGTCAGAAAGACAGGAGCCATCCTGCTCCCCGTCCTGGGCAGTGGCTTAGTGTTCACCCCTGTCCCACCACACGCCTCTATCCCCTCTGTCTATTCACCTGCACAACAAACTGTTTTCATCTTCTGTAGCTGAGTCCTTTCTCTCTCCCATGGTGTCTGCCTTTCTTGCCTGTATCACCACTGTTAGACTTACTACCATTTGTCTCTTCTGTCTACATTCCTATTGCATCTGTCTGCTCCTCTGGGTCTCCAGCTGTGCTTTATCTAATAGGAATCAGAGGAGAAGGTACTGAAATGCACCCTGTGCTCTTCAGCCTTCATCCCTTACACATTTAATGTCTGATTTCTCCTCTAACCAAGTCACTTCTATGCTGGAGCCAACTTGAGAGAACAAAGCCTACTCCAGAACGTTAATTAAAGCACCACTGGAAGGTGCTCAGATATTCTGCTGATGTGTGGTGCAAAGTCCCAGCCAGAGCAACTTGACTGCAGAGGAGAATTAAAATATTGTGTTCATAAGCCAGGACACTAACTCCCCTTGCAGCTTCCTGAGAGGAGGGACTGCATAATGGGGAGGGAGATGCAGTTATAAAATGAGATTCTTTGTTCCTTAGGGGACTGTTAAAACCAGTCAATATTTATGAAGCTTTTAGTCTGACTCACGCAATTTGTTCCCCCTTCTATGTGCTTGTCTTTGGGGCTCAGCTGTTGCTTGGCCTGTTACTGATATAAAATTAGATGCTGTGGTTCAACTGTATCCTTGCTTAGAGAAAGAAAAGGAGAAGGTCCTATGGAGTGTGTAGAGCAGCTCAGCTGCCGCCTCACTGCAGGCAAACAAGGATCCCACAGAGAAAAGCATCACCAGCTCACATCCGATGGGCATTGTCCTAAAGAGAACCAGTTCCTTGAGGTTAAGGCTGCGGAGGGTAAGAAGTGAAGCTCGGCTGCCTGCCTGGCTTTCACTTCCACTCCAGGGTTTGCCAGGAAACCATCCAACTTCTCAGAGAGCAAGCCAGCTCCAAAGTGTTGCCCTGGAGTGAGGGGCTGAAAGAGTAAATCAGGAATCTAAAGGTGTTGGATGTGGGAGGAGGCAGCCTGTGGGAAAAACAGGGAGCAGAGGCAGTCATGCCACAGTTCTCACTTCTGCCTCTCAATCCTGAGCTGAAGCACCTCCTCCAGACTCAGCCTCCCTGCTGACTGGGGTGGCTTGGCTGAGGTCCCTGGTGAGGAGAGGAAGGCAATATGGAAACCTCTTCTGCTTTGAGATGTGCCATGACCTGCTGGTCTCAAAGACACTTCCAGTGATGCTCCTGAATGGTAAATATTGTGTGTGTGTGCCTGTGTAGGACTAATCTGACCTCCATGCCAGGACAGTGTCCTGAAGAGGCATGATCTGGAATGACCTGGTTATACCACCCGGTTTACCCTGAGCTTGACCCCTCTCTGTTCTGACTTGCCTTCTGCAAGCCCCGAGTTCATCCCAGATGATGAATGTATCTTGTGCATGTATTACTTTGAGTAAAGACAAGGCTGGGTAATTTCCTGCTAAAAATACCTGTAAGAGCACTTTTAAGGTTGTGGAGGTCAACTCTATCTGCTAACAGTGCCAACTTTCACTGTCATTCCCCTTTCCCTCTCCTCCTGCTCTCAGTTACCATGTGGTGTTCTGGTTTATTGAGAAATGTTGCCCATTTTTTGGAGAACTGTCACTCAAGGGAGGGCTTGAGCATACACAGATCTGTTGTGTTTTGGTGTAACTTGTGCAGATAACCATAAACTTTGCCTTTTGGAGAACCTGTCTTAGCTTTTCATTTGCACCATGAGCTGCTGAGACTGTCAGAGTTCTGCACGTGCAAAAGAGTGTTTTGTTGAACACCAATGTTTTACGGCTGCACATACAAAGTGACTTGAAATGAGGGCTCCAACTGAGCCTGTAGGACATAATTATGCCTTACCACACTGCAGCTTGGGAAACAAAGCTGGTACGAGTGATAACACAGGAAATTTTTTTTTTTTTTTTATGGGTAGACCTAGAAATTTTTCTGCGTGGAATATAGCAAACTTATTGCTAGGCAAGAACTGCACTGACTTCAGCTTCCACCGATTTCCCTCTCACAACATCAGTGTGTTGAGGTTTCATCCAGGTGGTAGTGGCTGCGAATATCTGAGAATGACCAAGGTGCTTCATCACTAGCTGCCACATTTGTTATGCTTCTTACTCCTCTATTGTGCAGGCTTGCAGGCAGCTCCCTGCAGTGCACAAAGTGAATAACTTACTATTCTGGTGGGTTCTGTTCTTCGGACATAAAAGTAAGGAAAGATTCATTTAGCTACTTTCTTCTTCCCTCATCTACTATGTAACACTTTGAATAATACTTTCCTCTAAGAGAGATTTTTAGAAGGCATACCTCACTTCAGATTGCACGTTTACTCTCCAATTTGACAGTCAACAAAACCCCTTGCTCTGTTGTGGCATGGCTCCTGATTTTCCTAGTGCTCCTCGTTATGTTACACGTAAGCACAAGTTAAGTTTCCCCTTTGCTCGTTCTTTGCAATCACCCCATTCATTACCCCTGGTGAGCTTTATAATACCTTAATCCTTGCAGGCTTCTGCTCTCCTTGTTCTTCAGGGAGCCTGAATTCCCACAGGCACCACTCAGCTACCTACGGAAATTACACACCTGCTTCTTGGTGCTCTTTGCCAATGCTGTAATGTTTGCTTCCTCTCATCCACCCCTTCTGGCAGAAGACTTCAAACCTCTCTTGAAGTGTCTTAGCTTGGAAATGCAGGGAGGTTGATGTCTGAAGTGGGTTTTTTTTCCTGTCTGTTTTTTCCCCTGCATCACTACATCACCTGCCTGCCTCCCTGGGAGGCCCTGCAGCATCCTTTCCCCAGGCTGGGGCAGATCCTGTTTGAGTCCCCAAACCTTGATTTTTATTTATCACAGGGGGAAAACAATGCACTCACATCCTTCAGGCTTCCTGCAGATTGAATGGAGTCCTGCACTGGGTTTTATAGTTTTATGCAGGAATTTGACTTTGGAGGGAAAAACAAGAGCCCATGTCCCCAGAAAGGTCAGTTCCCTGGCATTGGTCACCTCTGACATACTGGTTTTGGACATGTGCTTGTGCAGCACCTGATTCCATGAGAGACCTAGAACCATTTTCCCCCATCCCTTTGCATTAACCATTAAAGGATGCACAAGCTCCTGACTGTAGAATCATTATCCTCTGTGTCTATTCGGACAGCAGCCTCATCAATTGGAAGCGAGCTTTGCCGTCATTAAGGAAACTTTAAAAAAGACTGTTCCGTCAAAAGTGAACATCTTGATGATACTTAATTTATTTCACAGTTGTTGTTATCCTGTTGACCTAAAATGACAGCAGGAGAGTTGGAGAGGTGCCCAGTTTATTTAAGAAGCAAGCACAGAACTATCTCTCCCTGCCTGGAGAAAGAGCTTAGCAGCATAAAGCAATCCCAGCTCCTAGTCCCAATGCTCTGCCTGACAGCTCCTGCCCATCAAAGCTTGCTGTGGCTTTTTGGAAGGCCAGTCCAGATTGTGTTGCTTTTTATTCTGTTTTTAAGTGTCCCAGGCTCTCCTTTGTGCATCCACTCAGGAGTGTTTGCAGTGCTGTGAAAGCTGTGAAAGTGTTGTGTGGTGTACCAGCATAACAATCCGGGTTTACTCCAGTGTTTAGGGGCAGATCAGATGCCTGGATGCAGGTGGGCAAAGTGCCCAGTCCTGGAGCTCCCTGGTGTTTCATACTCGCGTGGTGGCACAGCCCAGCTGCAGGGCCATGTCTGAGCCCCAAAAGGGGCTGTCTGGTGGAGCACACTCCTCACAGATGTGCCTGGTACATGGGGTCTGCCATGGAGAGGGGCAGCTGGAAAGCACAGCGCCAAACTGGGCACACAGTGCAAGGACAAGTGTCCAGGGTTGCAGGCTGCACCAAGAAACAAGGAGAAAAATCACCATGGGAGATGGTGTGCTCTTTAGCCTTGGAGATTTTCAAAACTCAGCTGGGGACGGCACTGAGCAACCTCGTCAGATTTTGAAGACAGTCCTGTTTTGAGCAGGGGGTTGGATTAGTGCCCTGCAAAATCTCTTCTGAAAGAAATTACTCTGCAAGAGAAGAGTTACAGTCAGATTGAATTCTGCTTTTGTCATGGCAAACGATACGGACTTTTCTTCCAACAAAGGTTCTGTGACAATAAGTATCTGCTTTTATAAAAGATTGAAGTGTCATTGTCTTGTTATCTTCAGTAAAAGGAAGCGGTTGCTCCTCCCAGCTGTATTGGGATTCACCTACCCACTGCAACATGTACTACTTTTCAAGCTAGGTGCTGTACAGGAAAAGCTGATGACAGCCTCTCAGAACAAACACCTTTCACACTTTTTTCCTAAAAGCTGCAGCTTCTAGACACAAGTGAGAGTTGGGAGGGTGATTTGAGATCAAGCACACTGGGGAGCCCTTTGGGGGAGCATAAGATGTGATGCTGCTGCAGTGCTAGCATTACATCAGTAACTCATTCCCTGGTTCCTGTTTAAATCCTTCTCATCCTCAGTCCTGCTGTGGTCATTTCTGGACCTTCTATAATCAAGTGATTCATGCCATCTTCCAATTTCAGAGACTTCATCTGAATACCTCTCTCAAAACTCAAGCTGGGAGAGAAATCTGATGTCAAGAAGACAAAGAAAATACTTCTGTGTGTAATACACTGCCCTAGGGAACAGGTTGACAGTGTTGACAGGGTTTTGCCTGCGTTACCCTTCCCAGGAGCCTGCTCCAACCTTTCTGTGCTCTGACAACTGGAGATGTTCCCCACATTGCCAGCACCAAGAACAAAGTGTCACGTTATGTTTCTGTAGTTTCCTTAGATCCTAGCAGAGCTCACCATCCACTGGCTATCACTGAGCTCCAGCAGATCTTGCAAGATAAACAAATACAGCTACAGGAAGGCATGAGAAGTCCATAATTTTTGTATTAGAAGCCTCAAGTCAGGAACTGCTCTGTTTGACTTTGAGGACTGGGTACCAGATTTCGCTGTAGCGAAGTTAAACACAGCCAGGAAGACAGCGTGCTCCTAACAGCAGCCAAAGGCACATCAGCCCAACATGGAATCTCTTGAATGCAGTGCAGATTCATGACTAATTTATGTTGCTGGTTTTGGCCCTAGACAGACAACTTAATATGATACAAATTCATTACTGAAGACTAGAGCAAAGAGCTGTGTGTGTGGAGTAAAGTGCACGACCATTGGGGTGGACAGCTTTAAAGCTTTGTTCATAAATGTTGGGTCATAAAGTGGCTCTGTTGCATTAAAGCAACTGTGTAAATGTGAATGCTTCAGGATTTCAGCTTCTGCTGCTCTGCCTTGAATACTTTATAATGAGAGAAGGACAGGAGAAAATTACTCTGGGCTTGGAAAGCTGTGACCTGTGTCAGATCCGAACATTCAGTGCCACTTCTCCTGTATAGTTCTGGTTGTTTGGCCTCTTCTTTTGTCCTCACTTTTGTCCAATAAAAAAAATCTTATTAAGTTATCAAAAAGCTTGATTGGTAAAAGGTGAAGGTCCAGAGGAATATACTGAGTTCAAAAGAACTCCAATTTAGGAGAAATGAATTTTAGACCTCTCATTAGCTCGGAGCTGGCTGAAACCATGGGGATTATTTGCAAGAAGTCCAGTTGTACTGCTTGTATGGATGGCGGAGGGATTAGAGGGAAGAGCTGGGCAGAGCTGGGACTGTGACAGGATCTGTGTGAGCTGCTCCTTGGAAGGCCAAGACCCTGTGACTAATCCCCATCTGTGTGATCATATGGAGAACCTGTGGAGTGGGGCTCAGCTGTGCTCCGCTCACCTCTCTAGGCAGGAGGCCCATCAGCTCTCAGCATGTGCCAGCACACAGGAGAGGTGTACTAGGCGTGTGTATGTGAGGAGGGATCACAAATACACACAATTCCATGGCTTTTTCTGTGTAGAAGGCTGGGAAGTTGAAGGGAAGGTGAATGCAGTCGGATTGAAGACACTCTGTGCATACCCACATTGGGGTTGGTGAAGTGTCGTTCAAAAGGGGCAGAATTAAGGACAGACACTTCCTGAGTTTCAGGAAACAGGACTAGAAAATTCTGGAGTAGCACAAGGCTAACCCTCTGGAAATCTATTTTCTTTTGGTCATTTTCTTTAATGTTTTTGCTTTTTAATAAAATTGAAATATTATTCCTTTTGATATTTTTTCTGACATCCTACTTTGTCTTCCTCTCAGCTTCCATCCCAGTCACCCACGGTGCAGAGCTTCCCAGAGCCTGTTGGAGAGGGGGAGCAGGAAATGGGCTCAGCCTCTGTATCCCCTACTCATCAGTGGCACAGCAGCCATGGGCCAGTGGAATAGACTCTGGAGGCAACTCATTCTGAATGTGGCAATATTAACTTCATCTTCTGCTTGCACAGTCCTCAGCAACACGCATTTTATGATCAAACATAACAGTTGACATGAGTGACTGGTTGTGTTTAGCACAGCCCAGAGAAGCTCAGACATCCCTAAATCCCAAATCCTCTTCCTCTTATCTTCTCCCCTTTGCCCACGGGACATCACCTCGTGCTGTTTCTTCGCCGCCGGCAAACCACGGTGGGCAGCAGCCGTGCGTCCTCCCGTCTCCGCTGAGAGCTGGCACCTCCCCGCGTGTGGCAGAGCCCTGCTGGGGCTCAAAGGCCTCTCACAGCGCTCCGTGACCGGGAATCTCCCGCCGGCACTGCCCTCCTCCAGCGCTGCCCGTCCCTACACAGCCACCGCCCCGCCCCGAGGGACGAGGTGCAGGGGCCGTGGCACCGCTCGGCAGTGGCTCTGAGGCTTCACCGGGACACCTCTGCTTCTCCCAGGCCGGCGGAACAGTGCGGGCACGGGCTGGGATGGTTTGGGGATGAAGGGCAGAGGCAGCCGCACCCGGTATGGGAGAGCGCCGGGAGCTGTCCGAGCGGTCTGACAGCCGCCCCAGCGGTAGGAGATCTCCGGCCATCGCCTCAAAGCAGCCAAACCGCCCCCCCCAAACAATAAAACAGTAAAAAAATAAAACCCAAATAACCCCAAACGTATCAATAGCTGCCCTCGGGGGCTGCCCGTCCCGCCGAGCAGCTGCCCGAGCCCCGCCGGGGAAGGGGAGGGGGCAGCAGCCCGGGACGGCCTGTCCGCCCCCGGCAGGGGGCTGAGGGGCGGCGAGGCGGCCCCGCTCCGCCCCGCCCGGCGCTTTCTGTCCGCTCTCCCGCGCCGTACGGCCCGGCCGCGCCGGCTCCCTCCGCTCCAACTTTGTGCTGCGGGGCGCGGGCGGCACCGCCGCGCTGCCCTCAGCGGGGCCGCCCTCAGCCGGGGCCGGCCATGGGCGG